>JAMQGT020005370.1:0-97253 GCA_024447675.2 Pterophyllum scalare
GGAAGACCTTCAAGAAAACACAAGTTCATTTTTTTTTCTCCCCCCATTACCAGCTCCATATTTTATTTGTACACTCATTCAGTTTAAACCTTACCCATCTTCCACTTAGGCAAGTGTTCTCCAACCCTTTTCTGGCATGTCGCACAAACGATTTTATCTTTGTTTGGGCTGAACTTCTTCATTTACATTTTTTTTCCATTTTTGAACCTTTATAACTTGATACATACAGCAGACATCCATATGGAAGACACATTTACACCAAAGCAATTTTACACTGTAAGAGTCTAAAGACAAAATGTAACTTTTGTCCTCTGAGCATCAGCGTGAGGATCCATCAGAGCCCGAATGAGCTGCAGCCGTCTGCTGACGCAGAGCAGCAGAAACCAGCACAGGTCCCCGGGATGTTTGAGCCGTTTCTGAGGATTCACTGGAAGAAGCTCAACAAAAGTACCGTGACCAGGGCAAAGTTTGGGCCCGCCCCTATGCAGGTATCTCAGGCTGACTCTGAGCTTTAAAAGTTAACCTTTAAAAGTTAAAAATGTTGTCGAACATTGTAAAATTAATTTACTAATGTTAGGGTAAAACTGACTTTGATGTTCTGCGGTTAACTGAATTTATGAAAGAGCACTGACGGTGTAACGGGCACAGAGGGGACTGTGCTGTCAGTCATGGGAATAAATACTGGAAAAACTTTGAGGGCTCAGGATGTAAAGTTTTGCCCAAACCCAGCATGTCTGCATCTTCCATTTTTACACTGCAGTCCATTAGCATGCCCTGGCCCTGTCACATAAAGACAAAGAGAAAAACAGGAAAAGCACCGAGATCGTGCTGCTTGGTGCTCACCGGGCAGACAGCTCTTGGTTCATGAGCTTCACGTGTAGGTTGAACATTTGCTCCTGAGCTTTACTCTGCAACAGCTTCAGCTTCTCCCGCCGACTCACCATGTAACACAAGTTCCTCACCTGCACAGTGACGGAAATACGTCATGATGGTAAAGACAGGAGGACACACCGAGTCTGCTGGATTCATTTACTGAAAGACTCCTCGGAAACAGTTTCTACAAAATGATCTGATCAGAATAACAAACCTAAAGCTGAAATTAGCAACAATGTATCTAATATGGTGTGTACCTGCCCAGGAACGGCAGATGGAAATTATTAATTCTAATACAGGCGCTATAAATGTACCCCTATAAAATACAGTTACACACACACGCACACACACACACACACACACAGCATGAAGATCTGGACTCAGCACTGCAGCACAAAGGAGCACCCACCCTCTCCAGATCCTGCCTCAGGTGCATGAACATGCGCATGCGAGTGTGGATGCTGTCCTCCTGCGGCTGCAGCACCAGGTTCCCCTCCTCCTCTTTAGGGGGCAGCAGAGCTTTGTTGAAGTTGCTTTTCCTCTTCAGCTTCCAGTACTGGTAGATGAAGTCCACGAGGTGCTGGGAGAGCCCGAGGTCCCGGCCCAGCTCCTCCGGCTGGATCAGAGTGTAGAACTCCTCCTCCAGCTCCTGCAGCCTCTGAGCACGCTGGCCCACCTTCCCCGCCTCTCCGGGGGCTTTGGATCGAGCCGGGCTCAGGCCGGCCTCCCCGGCTTTAGGCTGGCTGTGCTTGAGGCAGTAAGACTTGAACTTAACTTCGTCCCCTTCATCCAGGATGGTCTTCATCTCCAGGCTGTGCTTGAAGGCACATGTCACATGGAAGGGGGTGGTGCAGTTCTTTACCGAACACTGAGCAGAAGGAAAGAAGTGAGACGTTTCCATGGACAATAATCGAGTTACCACACTAGCTTAAATCCAGCTACAGAACAACTTAACCCTGAAGTGGTGCTGTGATGATTTTAATAATAAAAAGGCTTCCAACCAAGAATGTCCTTACAACTTTCCATGTGGAAATATGTCTGTTTTAGCATAGCAGGCTCTAATTTTCTGACCTACTTTGTGACGTTTTGCAGTAAACGTGACTAGCAGAGTTCCTGCTGCAGAAGCCTTGATCAGGTCATCGAGAGCAGAAAGTCTAACTCACCTGGATACACGCACCTGTCTTCAGTTTACACAGACTGCAGATCAGAGACCAGCGGCTGGGGGGATGTGGGAGACTTTGGTGATGGGCTCCATCCTCTCAGGACAGGCAATGCTCACCTGCACGATGAAAGTAAGGAAAATAAGGAAACGCAGCCCAAACAACATCATCATATTAGATTGAAACATTTTAACTGTCTTTATAAAAATATTAAAACTTTAATAAAATAAATCCCCGTCAGCCCCCGATAACCCGACTTTAGTCAAAGTGTGACCGAAGCTTTGAGATCAACTTGGTGGCACAGATGCTGCAGTCTGCAGACGAAGGCTGTGCCTCCATTCGACCTTTAAATACTCTGGGAGCCACGAGCAAGCCTGCAGCCTGAGAGCTGGTGGGATAATAAGGTACTATGAGCCTGATTATTTGGGGCTTTGAGAAGCATTTTAAACTAAATCCTGGATTTAACAGGGAGCCAATGAAGAGAAGCCCAAATGGAAGAAATGTGCTCTCTGCAGTGTTTTGGTGCACGGGGCTTCAGTCTGCTGATATTTAATTTACCTGCTAAGGCTGTTGCTGATTTAGGTTCTTCTTTCTGATCAGTCCGCTAATGGACTTCAAACAGCTTTCAGGCTTCGGCATCTTTGCTCCAGAACCCGACAGCTCAGCTGCTGACGGTACCATCTGAGCAGATGATGTGATTTTGCTGCGAGGGGGCCGGTGTGAAGCCTGACCACCTCATATGAGTTATCTCATGAATGCACGGTTTCACCGCTTCAGAGCTTCAATGAGAACAGCAGCACTGAGAGCTAACATCAATACATTTATGTTCACATGATTTTCTGCAGCATTGCTCTATTTAGATCACCGGTGTTGCTGCTGTGCTTGTAGCCTTTTCTTTATAGATCTGGATGACGTCTGGCCCAGATAACACCTGACTGAAGTAGGCAGGACTCAGCTGATGCATTTGTGCAGGTGTGTTAAACCTGCCTAAGTGTTTGTACTACACATTAAACCTCTTGAAAAACTGGGAGTGGTTTGTACATCATCCTGTATTCCATCCAGCAGGGTGCTGCAGGGTTATTTACCTCTGGGATCCACAGGGCACAGCTCACATGAGCCCACTTGGTGCCGGCTCGCGTCGCCTTCATGGCACCGCCCTTCTGTGGACACAGAAGACACTGCGGGTCGATGCCAAGGACGCACGTCCGACACAGCCAGTTCCCAACAGGCACCTTTACGATGCCGTAGCAGGCCTGTAGAGAACGCGGCAGGAACAAAGAACGCACAGTAAGCTCATGTGTACCTAGAACATCCATCAACAGACTCTGAAAACAATTTAAACAAACACACACACACACACACACACAAAAGAGTAATCCAAGCAGAACAAGTTTTGTTTTTTTTTTAAGAACAAGCAACAGCTCTGCTGCCCACACAGGCTGAGGTCAGGGCTGAAGATCAGGCAGAGGGTCTCCCTGAGCATGCTGAGCTTCACCATGCAGCAGACAGATGATGTGTACCTGGTGCACACAGATGTTGCACTTGTCACAGAACACCATGTCGTTCCCTTCCTCGCTGTCCGGGGAGCGGCACACGTCGCAGATGACGTCCTCATCGTATTCGATCCCCAGACCCTCCACCGTCTCGATGGCGTGGTTCATGTTGTCGTGGCAATGCCTCTCCAGGGCCTCCATGGCTCGCTCCATCGTCAGCTCACCCATCGGCTCCTCACCTGGCAGACAGGGAGGGACAAGACCCCTCACTCAGAGAACACCAAGCAATAACATACAGAGGTCTGGAGATAGTCAGAGCGGACTCCCCCTGGTGGGCGACACAGGTACTGCAGGTGGACACACTGTCATTTACAATGAACAGATAAAAGGTTTTTTATTAACCAATTTCAATTATCAACCAACAAACTTCAGTTGTGTGTTATCCTTCATTTATTTGCCATCAGTCGATGCAGGAGGGGTCCTGTTCTTCTTTTAATTGGTGGAAAAAGATCAAATGCTAATTGGCCTCAAACAGATCATTAAAATATAAAAAAAGAATGGCTGAAAACAGAAAGGAGGAACTCCTCCATCTTAGTTTGGATTTAAGGGTTCAGTGGATGCACCATCCAACATCACTGAACGTCATTACGGTGCCGGTCTTACCCATGCGGTCGAGCTCCCGGTTGAGCGCCTGCAGCCAGTGGAGGTCCATGTCATCCAGATCATAGCGGCACATGGTCTCAGCCAGCTCTTTGATGCTCACGCAGCCCGGTCTCCGTGGACTCCTGGCTCGAGCACTGGATGTACTTCCTCTGCTGGGTGTAAAGCCCTTCCTTTGGCTTCTCCGTGATTACTCTGAACACAGGAAACACAGCAGACCTGTCAAACTCTCTGAGGAGTAAAGCAAGCGGTAGGAAAAGGAAATCGGATAATTGCACTGATCGTAACCCGGCTGAAAGAGTGCTAATAAAGACGTTTAATGGTCAGAGCTGTGCTGATTACTCCTGCACTGAATAAGATGAGAGAAAGCAGCTGAAGATCAGCTGCCAGCAGTTAACACCCTTTCAGAGTCAAACAGATTTATTGTTTTCAGCAGGATTTGTAGTTATGATGTACCCACAGTGTAGATTTAACACACAAGTATAAATCCTGTGTAAGCAGATGCTCCCACTCCTCCCTCTACCCAGCCTCCTCCTCTTCTGGGGGCCACCGTGGCGTTCCCAATTCAGCCAACAGAAAGTCCCTCCAGCGTGTCCTGGGTCTGCCCAGGACCTCCTCCCAGTGGAAACACCTCAACTGGTTCCTGTTGATGTGGTGGAGCAGCACCTCTCCTCCTGAGCTCCTCCCAAGTGACCGATCTCTAAGGCTGAGTCAGTCTAACACGTGGTCATTCACTCAGTTACAGGTGACTCATTTTGTAAACTTGCTGCTGTGGTTGCATTGCTTTAGAAACAAGCAACCTACTCATAGGTACTCAGACTCTTCTGAGAATAAGGTGCCACATTTAGACCTGTGGGAGCCGGTCAGACTCACCTGGTGGACGGCTCTGGGATGGTGTCCGGACTCGCCGGTACCTGGACTCCTTTCTCCCACTCCTGCTTCCAGGTGTCTGCCAGCAGGTAGTAGTCCTCTGGGGAGACGTGGTGGGAGTCAGGCAGCTTCATGGCACTGATCAGGTCTTTCCTAAACACCTGCGAGGGAGGGGAAAAGTACACAGGTAGTCAGATGCTGTCCTGACATTTACCAAAACTCAGCAGAGTCTGACGGCGAGGACGGAAACGCACCTCAGCCGGCTTCTTCGGGTTGGAGGCCGGCGTTCCAGGTTTACTGCCATATTTGTGGGAGGAGCAGAAAGAAGTCGATGGACCTAAAAGGACGAAGAGTTTGAATAAAAGCTGCAGAAATAAATGAAACACGGTTTGGGCGGGTTATGGGGTCACTCAGGGAACATCCACAGGACCCTGAGCTGGAGACGCCAATTAGATCATTAAATGTTGTAGCCCTCAGCAGTCAGCAACAAGGATACCAGTTCCTTCTGTTTTATCCTCTTTACAACAGGACCAGGACCTGCTGGCTGGTCCTTGTATGAGAATAAAGGCTCCGGGGTTCAGAGCCCACTCCCACCATGTTCAGCTGACTCCGTGGACTCCTTTTGAGGCCCGTTCTTGACTGGAACCGTTTCTGGTTTTTAACTAGATTTTGTGTTTCAGCACTTTGTGACGGCTCGTCTGTGAAAGCTCTTCATAAATAAACTTCACTTACAATTGTGTTGGTGGTGAACCACTTGAATGTCATCTGACATTGTTTTATTGAATTTATTATATTATTTTACTCAAAAAGTCACTGTGTATTATTCAACTTTCACTTAATTTATACTTCTTTGTTGTCTCTTTGTTGAGCCGTGATGCAGACCGCGCGTTGCCCAATGCCACTGCTAACATTTAATCTTAGTTTATGGTGGTTGCATTGGTTGTTGTATAATCTGGGAATCCCGGTAAAGGTTACACAATGGTACACCTCATCTTTGTCCCTGCCTCATACATCAAGCAGCAACGGCGCCCATAAACTAGGTGTTATACCTGTGCGTGGTGTGCCTGTTCTGCTGTGCAATTCCACAACGAAAACACCAGGTGGAGGTGGAGATTCTCTCTCTGATCCATTCTCGTCAGCTGATTTGAAAAACGGCAGCAGACGTGACCAGAAACGCACACGAGGAAACAACAGTCCTGAACGGACCAATCAGTCGTCCTGAGCGGTGGAACCGTGGGTGCAACAGCATTTTTGGATTTTTTGTGTGAAACTTGCCACCACTAGGGGGCAAAGTGATGCAGCCAGTAAGGGTGGCATTGGGTCATCGCCTGACAGCTCGCAGTTTATGACCGTGCTGCAGCGCCACTGGAGTCTGATTTGGTGATTTTTGGTTTATATTTTTAATAGAAAAGTTTTGGACGAGCTGAGTTTGTTTACAGAATTTTGGATAAAAGGCGCTAACCTAAACAGTGCGGTCACAATTTTCCAGTTAGGTTGTTTGATGCTACGTCGTCGCTCCTCAGCATGTTAACTGATCTGTACTAAATGTTTCCTTTCCATGATGTGTTTGTATTGAGTAAATGGGGCGTGTGGAGGCTCTTTGCACAGTAAAGGTTTTGGGGAAGCTGCACCGATGAGGTCGACTCACTCTCATTGTCTGAACTGTCACTGCTGCTGGAGGACCGGAGACGTTTCATCCTGTAACATCCTGCAGAAGAAGCAGAGATTAAAATATTGATCATTTAAAGGCTGTAGGAAATCAGAAGTTTGTGAACATAAAGAAGAAATTTGTACTCACTGTAAATTTCACAGTGAAAAGCATGCTAGTGGAGTCTTCTGTTGGAACATTAACTGCTGTATTCCACATCTGCAAATCAGAAATAAATAAAGAAATTACAAACTAAATGCTTTAAAGATTATTTTTACTCGCTGATTAAAATGTATTGATTGGTGTTCGTCTTTTTATTGTATCCTTACTTTAACTTTGTCTTTTGTTTGTTTTAAATGCTTTATCATTGCATGTGACTGGTTTTATTACTTTTTGCTGTCTCCATCTGTGAAGGACTGAGCTGCACTAACGTCCCACAGACAGCTTTACTGACTGCTCACACACACCACAAAGTGGCTCTTTTATAAAAATATGTTCTAAAACATCTTAAATGTTAACTTTCCAACAGCTTTTGTGAATAATTACATATTTCAGATATAAACTAGCACATGTGGTACATTTTTGTCATTTTTTACAACATATTTGTGTCAATAAATGGGAAATTAAAGAGGTCAGAGCACGTTTCTACAGGCAGGCTGAGCCTCACATTCCCCATGAGGACAGGAGGACGAGCCGTGACCCCAGCTCCTCGCCACAGGAAAAAAAACTCACGCAAGCAGCTCGTGATGACTTACAGTGATTGAAGTGGTCACTAAATATAACTGCGGGTTCTTTCTGACAACTAAAAGCGAAGCAGAAACTTTTAAATTCTCAATCTGCAAGTAAAGATGGCATTTTGAGTCCTAATTTGTGATTTTTCACTCGACTTTTTCCCAGCATTTTGAGCTCTCGAAGCTTTAGAAGTACACGTAGGACGTTTTCATTTCACAATCTAAACCCCAAATCAGGTTTTTGATCAGCACAAACTGAGCAGCTGTAGCATCAGCGTGATGCAGTCTGAGGTCTCTGACGCGGAGCAGCAGAAACCAGAGTCGGTACCTGCACGTTTAATCTGTTTGATCATTCACTGGAGGAAACTTCACACAGTGCATTCTGGGTAAACCTGCAGGGATTATATCACCAAGCAGGTGGACTGCCAGCATCACAATCACTGGGGCTAAAGACATGGAGGTGAAGCACCAAAGCTGCAGATCCTCTGGTGTCCAGCAGAGGTGCCACAGTGAGTCAGTCCTCATAGACTCCCATGTTAGAACTTTACAGCAGAAATAAACATGTTTACAGCTGACACACAAACTGCTTTAATCTGTAGCCAATTCATAACAGGTGTATGGGGGAGGATCATGACGTACCCGTTTGCCTCTCATCCTAACCATAAACTGTACATAGAAGATGGACGTGCCATCACCCATCAGTTAGCAAAGTCCTGTTACCAAGCCTTGAGTGTTTTGGACATCGCTATTTCACAACTGTGAAGTGGATGAAAGGAGAAACAGACGCCGCCCACGAGTCAATGAGAATGCGTGGATAATCCTCCTTTCTGACCCTAACGATGACCAGAACGTCCAAAATAAACTAGGTTTTGTTTAACAGGACTTCAGGAAACCCTTTACTGAAGTCAGAGCGAGGCAGCTGAGGGGTGTAAATGAAGCCCCCCCCCCGCTCGTCATCAGAAAGAGTGCAGGTTTACGTAAGTATCATATAGGTCTGTGGTCCAAATACGGTCCTGATTGGCTCCAGAACAAAGCCGAGACAGCAGCAGCCAAAACTCTGAACTGACCAATGAGTGACGTCACAGTGCCCCCCTCCATCTTTTATATACAGTGTGTGTGGTAGTTGTTTAAACAGGTTACAGTGTGTGAATGGTCTTATTATTCCATAGTAGGCTGTGACAGGTGTTCTCCACCTGACACCTACAACCTGGTGGGGGGAGGGCTGCACGGATATGACGTCAGGTTATTTAAAACGCTCATCTGACAGGAAACAATGAGAAGAGGTTGCCACATTGTTTACCTTCCTTCCTCCTCCTGGTTTGCGCTGTTTCATTGCTCACCTGTAAGTAAGCCTTTCACACACCTTTGTAAAGAGTTGGCGCCAAACTGTAAAAGGCCCGCGTGCTCGGAAATCAAGCATGGGCGCCTCCGTCAACCAAACATGTCACTTCCTCAGAGTCGCTGCGGCGGGTGTTTGTGCGTCTCCGCCGGGCTCATTACTCACGATTAAGAACCGGGAGCTGCTGAAACACCGAACCCAGCAGCCGCGGGCATTTACGGGGCGCAGCAGCAGCAGCTGTCCCGGAGAAGAGCAGGCCCCGGCCCGGAGGGGACGTCCAGGGCCGGTCCCGGAGCTCGGACTGAACACGCGAGTGCACCGTTCACGTTTCTCCCGTCATACCTGCAGTCTGTGCGCCGCTGCTCGCTCCAGTCAGCTTCCACGGAGGCCCACGGAATCCTTAGAGACTCGGTGTTTTGTGTCCCACAGCCACAGCAGGAGCATCCGGCGCTCCGTCCGATCACCAACACGCCACAACGGCCCTATTGTAGCGCGCGGCCCGCCGGGTCCTAAACCCCGCCGACCGCGTCCCGCCTCCTGCTCCTTTCATGTTATCGGTGGTAGGTGGTGCATTACCGCCACCAAGTGGGGGGGAGTGTGAACTACACACCGCCTGCAAAACAAAACACAGCGACTCCTGTCCTCTCAAAGTCTTCTTCCTCTGTCGGCTGCTCCCTTTAGGGGGCGCCACAGCGGATCATCTGCCTCCACCTCACTGTAACCCACCATCCTTCTGTCACTCCAACCGCTCTGCATGTCCTCCTTCACTACATCCATGAACCTCCTCTGAGCTCTTCCTCTTTTCCCCCTGCCTGGCAGCTCCATCTTCAGTGTATCCACCATAACTACTCTGCACCATCTCAGCCCGCAGCAGCTGTGATGCTGTCATGTCAAAATGGACCAAAATCTGAGGAGCATTTCCAGCAGCTTGTTGAATCTGAGCCATGAAGAATGAAAGCAGCTCTGGAGGAGAAACTGGGTCCAACCCAGTACCAGTGAGGTGTACCTAATCAAGTGACCTGTGAGTGTGCAGATTGTTTCAAATGTGAGGAATCTTACTGAAGTACATCCGAGCGGTTAGAGATGGGAGATCCAGGTGAATAAATGAGAATCACATGCTCATTAATGCAGGTCAAACAGGATACCACGCTGACCTTTGACCTCCTTACACTCACCTCTGGAACAAGAAAAGGAGAACTGAGAGCAGCCTGTGACTCAGCAGGAAGTTACTGACAGCCTCAGTTATACTGTTTTCCTCACATTTTCACCAGAAATGGGAAAATTCACCCGACCGCAGGAAAACGTTCAAAAGCACAAAGACTGCAAACAGATCCTTCGACCTTTAATGGGACTTTATGAAGACGACATTTAAATGTAGAATCAACAAATTACAGAAACTGCGTGCACAAGTACAAAAGGCTGGAGTTGGCGAGGAAGGCAGCACGTGAGCGATCTTCCTGTTCAACACCCACCGACTGGGAGCTGATCATGACCTCTGAAGGCTTTAAAGTGACCTTTAGAAGCTCTTCATGCTGAACTTCCAAAGAGGAAGCTCAGAGCTTCCCTTCTTCTTTCTCACATTACGTCCTGTTTGTGTAAAAGTTGACCTCACAGAGTTCGTGCTGCTTACTCGTCTCTCGTATCCAGATCATCTGTTTTTGTCAGCTCTGCCTCATTTTTTATGCAGCTTTTTCTTTCAGTCGTTTGGAGTACAAAAGGACGTCACACACAATGAATCTCTGACCAAATATCAGGATTTAAACCATTAATTTGTTTCTATACAAAAACATCGAGTACAGTATAAAACAGTTATTACAAATTTAAAAAAAAAAGATCACGAGGCGCCTACATCAGAAACCCAGCACCCACGTTTGATCGGTTAATCGATCGCTCTCACAGTCCAGCTTTGGCCTAACGATTATCATCAGATGCACAGCATGTTCCAAATATGCACATTTAAAGAGCGCAAAGTCCGTTATCTAAACCACACACACAAATAAATCCTCATCAGAAATAAAAATGGGATTTCTAATATGAAACACTCCCTCAGGCATCCTTGTGCTTTATATTTTTCCAGTAGGCCTCTTTCACTCATTCAGCGAAGCTTTAAATAAAAATGAAATGAAGTTTACAGCATGGAGCTACATTCACAGTGCGATGAAGCAACATGATCACAGATACATTCATAAGAGCATCAATATTCACAGCATGAGCGACTCAAGGGTGAGCCCTGCTTTTCTATCAAAGACTTTATCAGACATCTCTTTACATTTTAGCCACTCTTATTTTTTTCAGGACAAAATGAGGAAAGAAAAAAAAAAAATCGATCAGTTCGGTCTGAGCTGGATGGCGTCGAGGGCGGAGTCAGCTCGAAACCATCTACAAGCCCATCTGCATGTCAGCGAAGTTGAAGAAGTTGTCGACGTCTCGAGATGACGTGTTTTTGTTCTCAGAGACAAAAACCTGCAGGGAAAAAGAAACACGTTCACATTCGGACAAAGTTTCTGCGTACTCGTAATAATCGGCCTGGAACGCGGCGCGCTCACCTTGGTCCCGCTGAACACTTCACTGGCGATGTTCTTGCAGGCTTCAACAACTCCATCACCATTCAGCTCGAGGGCAATGACGGGACCTGTGGTGGTAAAATATGAGAGTCACAATCCTTCAGTACACCAACAGCACCATCTCCTGCACCTCCGGCTGATCAGTGTGTGTGTGTGTGTGTGTGTGTGTGTGTATATGTGTGTGTGTGTGTGGTGGTTACCTTTGGTGATCCACTCAGTGAGGTCATCGGCATTATTCTGAAACACTCTCTTCACGTCTTCAGATCGCATCGAGACTTCTTTGGTCTGGATCAGCACGAAGCATTTTGCGGTCGCCTGAGCGCATCAGATGGGGAGACAGTTTAAAGTGAGTCGTGGAGCTTTCAAAGATCTGTCAGTGAGCATGCTCAAAGACTCACCTCATCAATCAGCTTGCGGGCGTTTGCGGTGGTGTACTCTCCAGCGAAGAAGACAAAGAGGCAGGACTCCTCGCTGTCCTTGCGCCTCCCGCCTTTTGTCAGAGGCACGATGCTTCGCTCAGGGTCGGCCAAGACCCGGACCGACTTGAACTCGGACTCGGGATCCGGCACTGGAACAAAATCCAGAACTGCCGAATCCTCTGGCAGCAAGCCCCAGTTGTTCTCACCGGACACGGGTGTGAAGTCGTGGATGTTGCTCCAGTTGTTGTTGAAGATGCTCAGCCCAGCGTCCTTAAAGTGGAAGGCCAGGTCGGGGTAGTAGTACTGGAAGCAGCCGAATTTCATTCCCGTGGATGACTCGATGATGGGCTGGGTGGCGCAGCACAAGAACACCTCCATCTTTTTACAATCCCGCGTGCGAAACTGCTGACAGGCCACCACGCACTTGATGTCTTTGCAGTCCCTGAAAAACACGCTGCCTTTGACGGGTCCCAGAACGATGCGGCAGTTGACACAGTCATCGATGGTGATGGTCGCCGAGTGGTCGAACACGTAGATGTTGCAGTTCTCGCACTCCTGGATGACGAACTGTTGGCCGTTCAGTTTGCCGGGCAGACGGCCCACCGTCATGTCTTTGAGGCCGGTCAGCATGTAGTCCTTAGGGTCCACCTATGCAAAGCCAGAGGACAGGATTCAAACCACTGTTTATGCTCAGATGCATCTTTTTTTTTTTTTAATCCATCCAACTCAGGGTCACAGGGAGCCTATCCCAGCTGCCAGAGGCAGGGTACACCTGGACAGGTTACCAGCCTGTCATAGGGCTAACACAGAGAGACAGACAACCGTTCACACCTGTGGGCAATTTAGGGTCACCAGGTAACCTAACCACCTCAACTGGACTGCCGCCCTTCCACTGACACCATTTCTGATGAGGCTTCAGTGGACAGTAGAAGGTCCAGATGCATCTCTCGGGTCCCGTGTCAGGTCTCTGCTGGATTTGTTTGTTTCTTAAGGACGAGACTTTCAGACATTGTTTACCTGCTGTAGCTTTTTAGACCTCACACTTTTTGTCCTCCACGTGTCCAGTTTTCTCAGATTTTTACGGACACACTGCACACCACGCTGAGATATGCCAAGTTTTCAGCTAACGGCTCTTTGTGAATCACCGTGTTGATGCAAAAATCCAGTTTTATGCTGTCACACTATGTTATCTTTGGCATTTTTCAGCTAAAGAAATGGGAACAAATGATGTGTTTTTGTGACAGGGTGCAAGTAACAAAGAGCCTAAAGATACAGTTTAAATCTGGTTCCAGGTTGTCTGTTATGTGGTGACACAACACTGGTTCATCCCTGAGTTAGGAGCATTTTTATGCTCGAATGAGTGACAGGTCCGAGTTTAGAGGTTTAACAAACAAAAACAATCCTGTGAAAATGCTCAGGTGTGAGGACTGGACTGAAGATAAGTGAAAAAGCAGCCAATGTCCGAAGACATACTTTAAATACCCTCAGAAAGCTGCAGAACTGAAGAGCACTTTATTAAAGTCTGGCTGATTGGAAGCAAAATGTAAAGAAATAAGGCTAACATTAACACAGAGTGTGTGCGTATGTGAGCAGAGTCTTATGACAGGAAGAAGAAGAAGCCAAAAATGGACCAAGTTTCAGTCCAAAGAGCGTCTGAGAATATCCACCCACAGCACGAGGTCAGTCACCGATCTGCTGCGTGGTTTAGATTGCTCCCCTCTTCTCTTAAATCCACAGCAGGAAACTCTTCACTCCCAGGATTACTTCTTATTGGCAGTACCTGAAGTCCGGACACTTAGCTGCTCCATCTTCATGGAATAAATTACAAATGAAATCTAAATCTGAAGGAGCCGGTCTCATTAAATGTTTTTAAGACTCTGTTAAGGACTTTGATACACAGATGTCTGATTTTGGATAAATACAGATTTCAGGTCTAACCGTTTTAATTGCGGTTGTGTCTGTTTTTATGTAACTCTGTACACTGCTGCTAGTCTTGGCCAGGTAAAAGAGATTTTAAATCTCAGTGGGATTTACCTGGTAAAATACAGGTAAAATAAATACTCGCTGTGAGAAAGTGCTGACCCTCAGCTACACGTCGACACTGCGAAGGATTCATATATTTGATGTCCAGGAGCCCGTGGGCTGCAGTCACACCGAGCGTTTTCAGAAACTACAGACATATCTGTAGGACCACAAACTGTGCTGATTGGAGGATGTGGGACGTGAACCTCTAGCAGCTTCTAGAGTGGCGTGTTTGAACTCCACTGATGAATGTACACAAAGAATGCCGGCTGTAATCTGTATTTTTGAATTATATCAGTCCCAAAAGTCCTGCGTGTAAGGCTCTAAAACTGTTGCTGCAAACATTCAGATTTCTGTATGCCTCTGACGACAACAACACATCAATAAGCATTGTGTGTTATGCCCCACTGCAGCTGTGTAAAAGGGGGTTTGCGGTGCGGTGGATAGTTTGGTTTGTCACTTTTAAAGGTGTGACATCCTGAAAGTTACTGCCTCCCTGGTACATGGTGAACCACATGGTGTTTGGTACTAAATCTGATAATGAGATAATGCTGGCTGCATGGTGGAAGGGGTGGGGGTGCTGTCAGCTGATAACGAGCCTCGCCATCTTAACTTACTCCTCGGCTAACCGTTAACACGTGAAGCTGAGGATGTGTCCGGCGGATTGCGTCTGATGACCTTCTGCCTCTCTCAGGAAATGTGTTTTCACATCAACACAAGGTCAGAAGAACAGTGTCACGGGCCAAAAACATCTTTGTCACCATCAACCAATCGCTGATTATTAACAGAGAGCCACAGACGGGGCGTTACAGGGACAAGTCAATAACCGGGTACCACAGGGTTCAATGCTGGGCCCACAGTTATATTATAAAACAGTTTTAGCTTACTGAGTTTGAGTGACTTCATAGAACCACTTCATTATATGATATTCAGCTGTTTATGGAGCATTTTACTGTATTTAAATGTTTATCTACTAAGTGCCTTTATTTAATTTGATGTCTTCTGTTTAACTGAGCTCTTTAGAGCATTTTTACCTTAACCCTAACCACAAACCCAACCCTAACTTTACTTAGCTTTTTGTTATCAGCTGCTGCTTTGGGATAAATCTTACTGTGGCCCACTTACTTGCTGTTATCCGTATTTTTTGGTTTTGGCCTAAAACAGGCTGTCTGACCTGGAGCTTCAGCCTGATCTGTGTACTTTTAAAAAAAAATTATTTTATAAAGCGTCATCCTTTTATTTTATTAAGCTTAATCATTGCTTCCCATTTCGCTTTTTAGAAAGAATTTTACCTTTCTATTGGTTTAATTCATTATTATTTTTGATGTATTTATTTGTGTGGATTTTTAAAATTCAGATCTGTACTTAGAGAGTTCCTTTTAAGCTATTATTTCTACTGAGCTCTCACTGAGCTGCTGCACTTTAAGCAGGCTTTCTTTATTATTCTGGCCGCTGTAAGCGGATCTGCTGGGATAAATGCAGTCTTAATTTGCTTCTAACATGTATTTATGTGCTTTTATGGGCTGGTTTCTTTGTAAATGCCGACGGAACCTGAAATCACTGTCCCCAGGAGCGTTTCCTGCATCCTCCTGCAGCACACAATTAAAGGTGTGTTCAGGTGAGCTGAAGTGAGCCGGTGCTCCTTACCTTTTCCCTCCGGTCCCAGCTGTACTGCTTCGGCGCATCATCCGCGTTGTTGCCAAGGGGAACCGCGTTGCCCGTCGTCGTAGTTTCGACGGTGGTTGTCGTCGGTGTCCGTTCCTCTTTTTCCGGTGACTTTCTTTTGGATTTCTTGGAGAAGAAGCACCCCATCGCGGCCTCGGGCGGCAGAGCGGGTGTGTGCGGGTTTCTGGGCTCGGAAGACGGAGAACCGCGGCTGAAGCTTCGCTGCTCGGCTCGGTTTCAGCTTCCCGTTTCACGGCTTCGTTTCGCAACCAATCGAAACCCCGAGGGCCGCTTTGTTAGCCAATCACAGGCCTGAGCGGAGTGACGGAACCGCGTTTACTTACGGGGCGTTTAAGGACAAGTAGGAAAAAAGACAAACACATGCACACACGCCACATTCAGTCCAAGTACACGTAAAGCTTTAGCTTACCTGTTTATTTGGTTTTGTCGTTAAATAAAACGTTTCTTAGAAAATACAGTTCCCAAAGATCACAGTCTAGGAAACTGTAACATCAGCCTCACCTAAATACCTGCATGAGTATATTAAGGAGGGCCAATACCCACCTGCCTAGATAAAAACGAAAAACCCTTATTTTTACAGATCACCGTAAAAGCCACGGTGGTTACACCCAAGGCACGCCCCCCACGGCTGCTTCCTCCATAACAAACAGCATGTATGCAGAGTTAGAGGCTGTTGGGGAAATAATGAGCTGAATCCGGAACAATAATCTGGTATAATCTGACATATCTTCCAGCCGCAACTACACGCTGCGCTGAGCCATCAAACTGTGCACAACAAACACCACAACAACACGCAGCTCAGCAGACACATAGATTAGGTCACAGCTTAAGCCACCGGCCGCGCTAAGAATAGGTAATCCACCGCCCTGCGGCTGCGCAGCCTGCCCGCCCTCCGCAGCCCCCGGGCCAAAGAAGAGGAAATGTGATGATTGTGTATCTGAGGAGCGTCCACCCATTATAAATGATTTCACTGCTAATGATAGATGTTCACAGCTGGGGAGGACCAGTCCTATCACACACCATCTCCACCGTCATCACACAGCATCATCACCATTATCATTATTACCATCATCACCATTATCATCACAGTCATCATCATACACCATCATCATCTCTGCTGCAGGCTCGCTGGCTTTAAAATGCATTTTCCACCCACTGACAGAATCAGTCCAATCAAATTACATCAGATCTGCTCAGATCTCTGTGCTGCTCCCCTAGAACTCTGCTGATTTGCAGCTAAAAATTTTTTAAAAATTAAGTCATGCCGACTCCAACAGTCTGATGTTGTTAATAGCTGCTCAGTGCATCCGCAGAGATGGAGGGAATTCCGCGATGAAAGTTAAAGTTAAAGAAGAAGAGAAAACGCGTCTCTTGCTCTCCACACTGCAGTGTTTTAGATATCTTTGAACTTTTGTCATTGTGGCACATACATGGTTGTAATTATACATGCCGGTTTGTAATGTGGTTTAAAGTCTTTTGTGTATGCTTGAATGTGTTGTGTATCCTGTTAAGGTGGCCCAGTGTTCAGGTTTCATGATTATATATGATTGCTTGTTTCTTGCACTGGTTTTTGGTTGTGGATGCAGTTTTGCTGCTGTGCATCTTCGTTTAGAACCTCTCTGTGTGTATGAGCGCGCATCAGGACCGTTCCAGCTTTCCGCTTTCCAAACCAGCTGTTTTTGAGGGACAGCCAATCAGAAGAAAGTTGGTTTAAAGGGGGAGGAGCTAAAGCAGCCCGTTTCAGCAGAGGTGAAATGGAGGGGCCGCACCGAGGATTCAGAAGGATTATTTTGATCTATAAATCACGCAGAGCTGGAAATAAGCGGGAGCGGCTCCAACGGGACGAGCACATGAAGCTGACCAAACTGACTGGGTGCATGCAGAGCAGAGCAGACATCATTTTTCAGATATCTTTATTCATATTTTACACTCATAACAACAATAAAATAAAGTCAACATATAAATAAAACATGATCCGGAATAAAACATGATCCGGAAGACATTTCTCCTCTCCTCCTCTTCTTCCCTGATATTTTTTTTTTTGAGAAAAGTGCAAATCTAGGGGAAAAATCTGTTTTTTGTTCATTCAAAACATAAAGTCCAGGATTTACAGGAATAAACCGTCCGGGCGGATCATCGTGGTCCCAGAGTTTTCAGATCCTGTGTCAGTAATATTGGGCTTTACGTGCATCAATTGTCTTCTGCTTAGTTTTTTGGAGTTTGTGTTGCCGTCCTTTTTCCTGCTATTTCCTGGCCATCCTCGTACTCTCTCTGTTATCATGTTTTATGAGTCTTGTTCTGCTGTTTGTTGTCTTCTATTTCCTGTTATACTTTGGAGGGTAGTTTTTCTGTCGTGTCTGGTGTGACTTTCAGTTCCTCCTGGGAGTGCCTGCCCCACCCTGATTGTCTCAGACTTTGCTGCTGTGGTCTCATCATTGTGCGATTGTCTGCTGTGCTCCAGCCCTCCACACAAACTGTGAAAGGCTCCCAGACTTTTTCAGATTGTTGTTCCATTTCTTTACAATACAAAAGATTCCCAAAGACAGCTCCATGATCTGATCTCTTAGGAGAGAATATGCCCTACACTGAGCTAAAAAATACAAATACATATTCATCTAATATGATCAAATATGCAAACAACGTCTAGAAACTCTCCACTCCCACCCACAAAACATACTCCCCCATTCAATAGCCAAACTTTCCACTGATATATAAGAACTGTACAAAACCCAGATGATAAAAAAAGATAAAGAAAATGCTGGATTAAAAAGAAACGGAAAACCTGTTTTCAGACTGTTTAGAAGCTCATTCCCGTCCTTAAAGGTACTTTTTGTAATTCTGCAGAATTTGACTGAAACTCTGAGCACCAGGGGGCAGCATTTTACCAGTCAGTGGGTGTGTGGAGATGTTTTCTGATGTGAGTGCTGTTTAAACTTTTCATGTTTCATTTTCGCCCAATTTCCTCGGGATACTTTGCCTTTCCTCGTCACTAAGAGTGAGTTCCTTACCTGGTTAATTAAAGGCGACAAAGACTCACTGTACCATCTTGTGGCTGAAAGTGGTATTACAGAAGAGTGCAGCCAGCTCCATTTCAATTTTACTTGATATCATTTCAACACACTACACAGATGCCTCGGGCATGCCGGTTGCTTCTTCACATTAATAATTAATAGAAGTTTTAAAACAACTATATTTCACAGGTATCCAGCAGAGTGAGGGTGGCAGAGATGTGGTCTTTTCTTAGTTTAACCAAACATGAGACTGTAAGGCCTCAGTGATTTATGTCAGAATAAAGCTCAGAGTCAAAGAGTGAAAGCCAAACTGATGTTTTTAGATTCATAACACACAGCTCCATATCATCCATTCCAGAGTGGAAATGAACACTATACTTATACGTCTTGACAGGGACACAGTAGAAACACGGAAATCAATCGGAGGCGGTCTCTGTATGGCTGTTAACAACAGGTGGGCAACTAACTACGCAGTGAGAGAGAGTGAAAGTTGCAGGCACTTTGAGCTCTTAAGTGTCTTTTAGACCTCACACAGATCACGGTGATACTGGCGTGTGTCTCCGGACCTGATGATAATCTGGCGGCAGACCGCATTGCAGACTTTTATCACGGAGCCGTCACTCGAACCGGTGAACAGCCCGTCTTATTGATGGGGGACTTTAACAGACGTGACGTCACCTCGGTGCTACCAAATCTGGAGCAATACGTGACATCCACCACAAGACTGAACAGGACGTTAGATCTGTGTTGTGGAAATATACCTGGAGCTTACATTTCTAAAGCCCACCCAGCTCTTGGTCATTCAGACCACAGTGTTATTCTTTTACTTCCTACGTACAGACAAAAACTCAAAACAAATAAAATGCAGACAAGAACCACCAAAATATGGGACAATGAGTCGACTGAGAAACTCAGAGGCTGCATAGAACTGACTGACTGGGATGTGTTTTTCAAAAACAGTGATTCTGATCTGAACTCACTAACTGACTCAATCTTTTCCTACAAGACCTTTTGTACTGATTCTGTTATTCCATCAAAGCAGATTAAGTTGTACCCAAATAATAAGCCTTGGGTCACAAAGGATCTGAAGATATGCCTAAGAAACAAGAAACTGACATTTCTCAGAGTGATAAACAAAAGGAAAAAGAACTGGGGAAGGAGTTCAGACGGAAAGCAAAGCTGGCCAAAATCCACTAGAAGAACAAAGTGGCATCACACAGCCATCACTGTCAGATCTTCACATTCAAGCAGCTAGACGCAAAGCTAACACTATCATACACGACTCTTCACACCCGCTGCACAGCTCGTTTCAACTTCTTCCATCAGGGCGTCGCTACAGAGTCCCTGCAGCTAGGACTAATATCAATAGGAAATCATTTATTTCAACTGCTGTCAACATTATTAATAATTCAAAGTAAGCATAACTTTTAGCAATGTTCTGATCTTGCTGTGTGATTCGTATATGGTGTGTTTTATGTTGTTTATTGTACATACTGTATGCCGATAGCCACGTTTAAGATAAATTTCCACTGCTTTGCAATGGACAATAAAGTTTTTCTGATTCTGAAGGATAGCTGGTGGTGTTGCAATATTACGGCACAAAAAACATGACCAGCTGGTTAATGCGGTTAGACTGGATGTGGACTGGGCCACGGGGATTAAGTTCACCTGTGGAGTTAAAAATGTTATTCTCCTGAATATATACACTCCTTATGAGTGCTCTCTAAATGAAGATGAATTTCTTAACAGATTATCTTTTATTTTGTCTTTTATACAAGATAATGTGTCTACCTGCGTTTTTATTGTGGGAGATTTAAATGCCGATGTATCAGATAACTGTCATGGTCCTGGGCCGGTGGCCCAGTGTTTTGAGTTCTGTGGTTATGTTTCCCTGTTCCCTTTTGTATTTCTGGCCCCTGGGTTTCCCTGTGCCATGTCTGCGTGTTCCTGGTCTGGTCTCTTCCTGTTTTATTTTGATAGTCCTGTGTTCCCTATGTCTTGTGTTTGGCTTTGCTTCCCCCTGTTGTTTGCCTTATTTGCTTCACCTGTTGTGCCCGGCTGTTTCCTCTTGCCCCGATTGCCCTCATGTGTACTTAAGCCCTCAGTTTTCTTCCTTTCCTTGTCGTGTCATACTTCGTGGTTAGTTCCCTGCTGTGGTTCCTGTGTGTTTCCTGGGGGGGAGTTCATGTGTGTTTTGGTTCCCTGGTTAATAAACGTGTGTTCCCAGAGTCTGCATTTGGGGTCCTACCTCCTTCCTTCCCGCACCGCAGCTCCCCCACCGTGACAATAATAATTTTATATTTGCCAATCATCTAATGCAATTCTGTTGCAACAGCAGTTTAATTCTCTCTAGTAAGATGCTTCTGCCTGACAGCAGTTACACCTATATTAGTGATGCATGGCACACAACTTCATGGTTAGAACATTGTATCTGATGCTCATGATTCCATACAGGACATTAGGGTTAATTATGAATTTGCCACCACTGATCATATACCTCTTTCCCTGTCTGTAAACATAAACTGCATACCTGTCCTTTTTGCCTGTAGACTATAATATGAGTATGGGAAAAATAGCATGGGATCACTTGTCTGAGAAAGATCTATTGGATTACTGGGATTATACGAACATCATGCTTAGTAATACACGTTTACCAAAAGAAGCCATCTCATGCCATGATATGAATTGTAAGAACACTCAACATAGCACTGAGTAATGCATTATGTATGAGAATGTTGTGATGTCCCTTCTTACCTCAAGCAAGCCTCTGGATAAAACCAGCTCACATGGTATCAAGCCAGGCTGGAATGACTCCGTAGGAGAGCTTCATGGAGAGGCCAGAAGGGCTCTTAAAGCATGGCTTGATTCAGGCAAACATAGACATGGCCCTTTGTTTGAGTATAAAAAACAGGCAAATGCAAATTTTAAATATGCTTTAAGATTTATAAAGAGAAATGAAAATACTCTGAGTTCTGACTCTCTTGCATGTGTTTCACTGGCTTTTTAGTCCATGGTTTGTTACCTCATTCAATGCTATCTATCATACTAGTACCCATTATTAAGGACAAAGCTGGTAAGATTATCTCTCTGGAGAATTACCGACCCATAGCCTTAGTAGTCTGTCACAGGTCCTAGAAAGGATTTTATTAAATAGGTTGGAGGAGTTTGTCCTGACCTCTGACAACCAATTTGGTTTTAAACCTAAGCCCGGCACAGACATGTGCATCATTACAGGAGATCTTAGACTTGTATAACAGGCACAACACAATATTTTCGTGTTTCATTGATGCCTCTAAAGCATTTGACCGTGTGAATCATCAAAAGCTGTTTCACAAGATGCATAACAGTGGATACATGCATACCAGAATATCTAATTAGAATCCTTGTCTATTGGTATGGGCATCAGCTAATGTGTGTGAAATGCGGTAATACTGTGTCTGATGCATTTAATGTATGGATGAACTGTCAAAGCTTTTAAATTGTTGTAAATTGGTGACCGCATAATTAACCACCTGATGTATGCAGATGACTTGGTGGTCCTATGTCCATACAATGCTGGCCTCCAACAATTATTATGGGTATGCTCTCGATACCGTTATGACTTTGACATAAAGTGTAATGCCAAGAAGAGCAACATTATGATTGTTAGAAGTAAGGCAGGTAAGCATCTGATAAGTCCTGACTTCTGCTTGTCTGGTGCTGTTCTTAATATATGCAGTGAGGTTCAATACTCGGGGCATTACATAAATGATGACCTGTCTGATGATCGTGACATTTATAGGCAGTATCGTATGATGTATGCACAAGCTAATATGCTGATCAGAGAATTTGGTGTGTGCTCACCCTCTGTAAAAATAGCTCTTTTTAAAGCCTTTTGTACTCCAATGTACACTGCCCATTTGTGGCGACAATACAAAAGAGGCAGCATGCAGAAACTTTATGTAGCACACAATGATGCTATTAGGCTACCACTCAAACTACCCTGATGGAGTAGTGCTAGCCATATGTTTGTAAATGCTGCTGTACCCACATGTCCTGCTGTGCTCAGAAACCTTATGTACGCCTGTGTACATAAGGTTTCTGAGCACATATATATGTGCAGATTATCTGTGTCATGCAATGGCACAATTGGGATTTTAGTAAACCCTGCACTGAGTACAGTCAGATTTACCTCCAGATTGTGGAATCACTGGTATCAGCATTTATTTGTCACTCAGTGAACAACAATTTCATGCTGTGTTTTTTTTTTAGAACCTGTTATCTTATTTATCTTTTTGTATGTGTTTTATCTCTTTCATTTTACTTTACTATGGACCATCTTTGTGTCTGGAATAACGATTGATTGATTGATTGATCCCAGAGGTTTATCTGACCTGATGCTAAACTCTGATTAAAAAGTGTTCCTTCATTTTAAGTATATTTAAAAATGCACCGTGTGCCTTATGTAAATCATCAACATACATCTCAGCCCAGAGTTCAAAACTAAATATTAGACTACACAAATCTATTGTTAGTAAATGTCTATCCATTTTAACACATCAATATTAAATTTAACACTAACAAAAGCTCTTTTAGTGTTCAGTTTTTTTCTTTTTCAACCCTGTTTACTCATAAGTATTAGGTATTTTATGGATTTGTAGGCGCTGCAGTTTAAATCAATCTCCCTTGTGGATACTCTGGGCTACACAAAGCATTCACACTGCAGTTTCTGCAGGAAATGGTTTTTCTAGTTATTGCAATAAGATACTGTAATATATCACACCACTGTATTGTGACAGCTGCCAATATTTTACCATAAAACATGAATTCTTTTACAGTATACATAAAAACATTTCCACAGATACTTAGATTTATGTTTTTATTTGTTTGACATCAATGTCTTATTAATTACAAATATACACATATATACAACCAAACACATGAAATTAGATATACAAGCAAATATGACACTCGGCAGATATGTTAACACATGATTCCTCACAAAGTGGGGAATCATGTGATTACATATTGCTGAGTCTCATATTTGATGCCAGAGAACTGATCAGGGTTTGGTTTAACGAGCCCCCCAACAATCAGAAGATCCCCTGTGAGCAAGCTCTTGGCGACAGTGGCGAGGAAAAACTCCCTTTTCAAAGGAAGAAACCTCGGGCGGAACCAGGCTCAGGAAGGGGCAGCCATCTGTTGCGACCGGTTTGGGGGGCGTGATGGAAAAGAGGAATGGTGTGTTAAACCTCCCAATGGTAAGTTCAATGACATATTTAGTTGTATATAAATGTGATGTTTAGGACATGGTGCTGGTGAATGTTGAGGCCAATTCAAAGGTGCAGGAATGAGAAGAGGGGAGAGGTGAAAAGGAAGGAGATGGGTAGAGAGTGGAGGAAGAGCAGGCCATTTTTCCTCAGGTTGAGCTGGAGAAGCAGCAGAATTTCTGCGGAAAAACCAGAAACCCTTCCTCTTCTTTTCCTGGCAGCGTTCCTGTAAATCTCTTGGGATACATTTAATTTAGGCAGGTTCATGACTTCAGGTGCATGTCTTGCTGTGTGATGTCTGTAGATGTTCTGTCTTATTTCAAATAACACAAAGTGGCATGGGGATAGCACATGAACAACAGGTTTGCGTGAGGCCAACTTGTAAATAAACTGTGGCTGGTCAAAATTGAAAGGAGCCAGCACTGAGTGTCATGGTATGGGGTGTTGCCGTGTCCTTTTCTGACTAGGGCCTTTCCACAGGCAGGCTCCCTCCAGCAGGGTTGAGTTTTGGCCCCGGTCTTCAGCTGCTCACACCTGTTTTCCATCCAGTTCCAGGATCCAGTGGTGCCACCCGCTCTCCTCCAGATTGCCTTCTTACCTCAGTGGTAATCAGGCCTACCTGTACTCCCCCTCTGTACCTCAGTTTCCTGTGCTTACCTGTTGTTTTCTCTCATTTCAGGAACTCTTTTCTCACCAGCCGAAGAGCCCTCTCATTCCCACTGTGTGGCGTCTCCAGCTCGGATTACCCTCCACCTGGACACAATCTGGTCCTCACCTTCCTGTCTGCCTGCTTGCTCGCCCTCTGTCTCTTGGTAACCTCTGGACCCTCGCAGCACCTCAGTTCCCTCTTTGAGCAACCACCACCTGGATGGGAGGTGACAAAAATCCCCCCCCCACCCAACGTTCCTTTATGCAAATGACATAAATAAGCACATTAAAAATAAATAACAGGTCATTTGAGTCTTCTCTTGGTCTTGTCTCTATTGACTAATCTCATTTTCTTGGTATAACATCTTCTCACTTAAGATCTCAGAAAAAGGCAACCCACTGACGTGGTGTAAACAACTGACAACTTAGACCTAAGAGGGTTAAGCAGAGAACACATAACATTTAAGTGGGATTTATCCTTCATCCAGGTACTTCTGTCTCCTTTTTTGCTTGCTGGAAGAGAGAAACCCCCACAGCTAACTGGTGTTTTGGTGATGACATTTCAGAACAACGTGAGCGCACCACGTCTGAGTACAAACGCCGTTGTATGCTCTATTAAACACAGAAGTAGAAATGAAGCTTTACAGGCTGCTGAGCTGACTGACAACAATTTCTCATCTGACTGGAGTGAAGAGTCCAAGCGACCCCTGTATGAACGGTGCCCAACAAAGCAGCGTAACACCAAACATAAGGGCACACAGAAAGACACAAATAACATCAAGGACTGTTTAAAACTGTTAAACGAGCGTGGTGAGAATATTCTCCGATTTGTCTCACATTACAAACTTCCACCTGTTGGGTTTGACAATTTGGATACCTCGGCCTTGCTCGGTAGAATGGAGCGCCTGAGCCAGGAAGTCTCCATGTTAAGAGGAGCAATGGAGGCTCAGGCTACTGTGAGTGAAAATCTCAGGCGGGTGACTGTTGCTCTGGAGCGCTGGCTGATGGATATTGAAACAATCCTTAGATCTAGTCGGGTCAACGATCCCGCGCAAGGAGCCGAGCAAATGGAAACGCAATCGGAAGGCTATCTGTAGAGGATGCTAAACAACAACGTTCACTGACAACGTTCACCAGACGTAAATCTGCAACACCATATTACGTTCACTGAACACTCAGTGAACATCCTCACCGACGTTCACTGTGGACGTTCACTGTGGACGTTCATGTGGACGTTCACAGTGGATGTTCACTGAACGTCCTACTTTGGATATTTAAAACATGGCAGAAGTGTTGAATGTATTTTTAAGGTTCTCCCGTGAACTTATGTTCTCTATTTTCCAGTGAGATTTGTACACACTTGTAACAAATGTCAAAATTGATTCCAGCCACTTAAAATTAACACTTGGCAAAGGACAAATTGTTTTTACTGGTATAATGGGGTTTTGCTGCAGTTTATTTGGAGAATCAGCCATTTCCCACAAAATATTTACATTTATGTGCACATTTTAATTTTGTGTAATGATCCATGATTCCATTTAAAAAGAAAAATCAATGTACAAATAACCACTACATACAACAGACAAAAAATATCACACACACACCCACCCACAAATCTCTCACACACATACACACAACTACAACAAACATCACACCCACACACACAGTGGTCCTGAGTCTGTGACCAACCGGCCCCCTGTGAGAAACTACTGCTCCCTCACCTGAGTCCCCCCCCCCCACAGGATGTGTGGGCACCCCAGAATGATGGCCAGACATCTCAACACGGGCCAACCCACCCCACTCGGCGGTGCGCCCAAGGGGGTACAGACCCCCCAACGCAGAGAAGGGCACAAAGGAGAAATGGGAGACCCTGGGCACCAGGGCCCCAGACCCCAAGACCATAAGAGCACCCGTCCAAGCCCCCATCACCAACAACCAGGGCCCGCACACAGAAACCACAAAACGGCAGTCACCATCTCCAGTCCAAGAACCATCAGACACCCGAATCCCCCGGCTCACCCCCAGCCACCTACCGGGCACACCGCAAGACGAGACTACAGCCAATCACCCCCACTAAGTGATGGAGCTGATCAGTTGGGACCAGAGAGATTCAAATTTGTCCAACTGGTTTTTAGAGGTGGCAGACATTCTTTCCAGACTAATGTGCTCTAAAAGTAAATTCCTATAGTGCGTAATGCATAAATCATTTTTGGATTTCCAATTCATGAGGACAGTTTTCTTAGCGATGCATAAGGCAGTAAGAACTGTGTGCGATATATTTGTTTCCATGTTTAATTCACCCTCATCACCTAAAACGCACAGTTTTGGTGATGCTGGGGTGCCGCAATTAAACCATGTGGATAAGTCTTCACATACCGTCTGCCAGAACCTCTGAACAGGTGTACAAGACCAAATAGCATGCATATATATGTCAGCATGATTGCCTGAACAGAGGGTGCATGTATTTGTGTCTCTGAGGCCCATTTGGAACATCCTGTGTCCTGTATCGTGTATTCTATGGAGAGTTTTGTATTGTATGAGTTGTAAATTTGGAATTTTAGTCATTTTGAAAGTGTTTAAACATATCTGTGTCCAGAAGTTTTCAACTGGTTTGATGGAAAGATCTTGCTCCCATTTTGCAGGGAGGGATATTGAATCATTAATTTTTAATAATAACTTAGATATTTTTGATAACAATTTAGGGGTATAAAGATTTAGAAATTTTGTTACCAATACCGGGAATTCTAATTTCAGATTATTTAAATTAAACCTTGCCCGTATGATGGACCTCAATTGCTGATTATTCGAGAAACTTGCTGTTACCAATTCCATATTTTGTAATAAGTTCTTCAAATGAAATAAAGATTCCATCCTGAATAACATGTTCTAGATTCTTTATTCCCTTCTCTTGCCATGCTGAAAAATTCAGTACTTTCTTTTTCTGACGTATATCTGGATTGTTCCAAATGGGTGTCAGCTTACATGGGATAAGTGAAGACTCTGTTATCTTTAAAAATTCCCACCAGGCTGTCAGAGAGGTGTTTATGTTAAGGTTTTTAATGCAGTTATGATGTTTAATACTGGAGCTAATGAAAGGCAAGTCAGAGATTTACACTTTTCCACAGAGTGTTTGTTCTAGATCCAGCCATGGGCTGTCTAACGGGCTTGATTTGATCCACCTTGAAACATACTGTAGCCTATTGGCTAAGAAATAGTGATAAAAGTTTGGAAGTTCAAGACCACCAATGCATTTTAGCAAAGTCTTCAAATTTATTGTTGATGTGTTATTTCTCCATAAAAATTTTTTGAAATGTTTGAGTCTAGTGACTTAAACCAAACAACAGAAGGATCAATGAAAACAGATAATTGATTTTAGGCGTGAAGGTCGGATCACAGCCAACCACAGACTTTTTGATCCTCTTCCCTCAGGCAGGACTCTACGGTCCATTAGGACCAGAACCTCCCGCCATAAGAACAGTTTCTTCCCCTGTGCTGTTGGACTCATGAACAATAACCCTAAGACTGTTATCACCACCCTCCACAAACGCTAACGACCCTGTGTTTATGAACCAGTCTGTTTGCACTGATCACTGCACTGTCATGTACATATCACCGGACTATAGTCCACATTCTATCTTTACAGTCACTTTACTATGTCACTTTAGCATTCACCTGGTTTTCTGCTTTGCACTAAATGAGAATGACTTATCATAGTTAATCTCTGTACTGTACATTTTGTAATATTGTGTTATAGTTTTTATATTTATTTGTTTTTATGTAAGCACGAAGTACCGCAGCAATTTCCTAATGTTGTGAACCTGTTCACCCACATGGCAATAAAACCTTCTGATTCTGATGGCCTGTAGCTGGATGGGAGTGTGGGGTCTTTGCCTGGTTTAAGAAGTAGGCTAATGTTAGCAGAGTTCATGTTTGTCGATATCGTGTGATTGCTCTGAATTTGAGCCACCATTCTGAGAAAAGAGGGTTTTTATCACAGACCAAAATTCTTTATAAAACTCTGCTGGAAAACCATCTGGGCCTGGGGCTTTATTATTTGGGAGATGCTGTATTGCTTCATAAAATTCAGATGATGAAAAAGGTGAATCAAGAGCCACGGCCTGTTCATCATTTAGTTTTGGTAGATTTATGTTATTAAGATATTCTTCAGTTTCAGTATCAGATGGATTAATCTGTGATGAGTATAAGGGTTCATAAAAGTCTTTAAAAGAGTTATTTATTTGTTGTGGGTCGTGAGTAATGTTACCAGTCGAGTCTTTAATAGAAGAAATGGCTGTTTTTTCTTTATTTAATTTTAACTGGTTGGCCAGGAATTTTCCAGATTTATTTCCATGTTCAAGGTTTTCCGCAGTTTAACGCAGCCTCTGCAGCATGAATTGCGTCCTCTTAATAATTATTTCATTTAACTCCAATTTTAGTTTCCTCAGGTTGTTAATTATATGTTCTTGTGGTGAGGCAGTTTCTAAAGATTTAATTTTTTGCTCTAATTCTAACACAAGTGTTTTTTCTTTATTTTTCTTATGCAAGCAGTAAGATATTATTTTACCCCTCATTACTGCCTTTCCTGCTTCCCAAAGAACACATGGTGATATTCCAGGTAGATCATTATGTTCTAAATATGTTGCCCACTGCTTTTTGAAATAATTAATGAAGTCTTGTTCTTTAAGTAATGATGTATTAAATCTCCAGTTCCTGATTGGTGGTGTGACTCTTTTCTGTGTCAGAGAGAGAGACACCGGTGCATGATCACTAATGGTGATAGGGTGAATCTGAATGTCTGTGATGTCCATCATCATGGAGCTGCTAACTAAAAAGTATTCTAAACGGGAGTGAGAGTGATGTACTGGTGAGAAAAAAGTGTAATCTCTCAGAGTGGGGTGATGTGAACGCCAAGCATCACAAAGACCAAAATCCTTCTTGTACTGTTTAAGAATGTCTGCAGACTGCCAGTTCCTCTGACTCACTGCTGTACTGAGCCTGTCAATGTCTGCATTATGTACCAGGTTGAAGTCTCCTCCTATTATAAGTGTGGAGTCAGAGTGATCAGAGAGTGAAGTACAGAAGGTATGAAAGAAGGAGGGGTCATCAACATTTGGTCCATATATACTATCAATACATAGATCTGTATTCTGAATAGATAAATTAAGTATTATAAATCTACCTTCAGGGTCTGATATAGTATTTCTAATAGAGAAATTTATCTTATTGTTAATCAATATAGCTCCAGCTCTTTGTTTGGAGTTGTAGCAGGCTGAGTACGTGTGAGGGAACTGTGGAGAGGAGAGTGTGTGTGTGCAGATGTTCTGGACACATGTGTCTCCTGTAGAAACACAACATCAGCCTGTAAATGATTTAATAATTTTCACTCTCTTTTCCCTCGAGCCAACTCCGCGTACATTCCATGAGACAAACCTCAGTGTGCTCATGTTTGAATTAACTGGGGAAGTGTTGTGTGTTCACTACAGATTTTTGTGGTTGTATGTGTGTGTGCGCGCTCTCGCATGTATCCTGTTTGACCTTGTCTGTGAGCGCGTACGTGTCCTGCATGCCTGTGTGTCCTGTATGACAGTGTGTGTGCTGTATGTCCGTGTGGCAAGGATGTTGGGTGCAGAAAGACAAGAGAAAAGGAGTGTAAAGTGAGAAAGAAATGAAACGGTGCAAACACCAAAGAGCCTCCAAAGTTACAAACAAGCATAGAAAAAACTCAACATGATAACAAAACAATGCACAATGCTGACTGAACCGACATTAATTATCATATACGGACACATCTAATGAACCTGAAGAAAAAGGGAGTAATGAAGAGTCAGAGAAAAAGGCGTTGTTGTGAACACGGATCAACTGTTAGATCAGTACAGCCATGGTGTGGTTTTCTGGTCGCGGTACAGCTGTCCGTTCACGTTTGTGGTTTCGATAGGCCGTGCGAACACATGGCGGACTGCCGTGTCTCCAATCTTGTTCTTGTGGGTTTGATGGCGGTGGCAAAGGTCTCCCGTCTGTTATCGCGAAGCTTCCGTAGTATTCGCGTTGTTGCTGCGCGCGAAATTCAAAACTGGTGAGTGTGAACTGCAACAAAAATGGGAAAACTACCGACTGCTAAATAAACACAATTGAAATCAACCATGGTTTTGTGTTTTTTTAAGAATTACCCAAATTATTTGATGGATTTCATATTTATTTAACCCCCACAGAGGCGCCGACGCATCCATTTATGATATGGTTGACTTCCGATGACGTAGCAGCAGGACGCTGATTCGCTGTCTCTCTGTTTCAATATGAATTCAAAGTGCAGACTTCAAACTACGTACCAGTTTTTAAATCGCATCAACAGGCCAAGTAAAACCAGAGTTATGATCAATGCCATGCCTTTTCCTGTATAGAATCCTCACGTTTGCGTGCTAGTGATGTGTCATCCGCAAACGAGCGGGCTCTAAGAGCCGATGCTTGGTAGTGAATCAGAAGAGCCGACTCCCATTGAATGAGGGCCGGCTCCCCAGTTTCTCATTAGCTCTGTTCACAAACCTGAGGACAGAGGCAGAACTGATGGGCACACCATGCAGCCAGTCCCACAGGGGGACATGGGATCATACCATTATGTTAAAGCAGAAGGGGGAATAGATGTTCCACCATTTGTGGGCGTAGTCCAGGTACAGACAGCAAGACGGCGGGAGACAGCGGTGCAAAAACACGTGAATATGAGTGATACCATAAAAGAAGCAGCATTTGGCTGCAATTTAAAAATTGCAAAATAGCAGAGCAGAGTGCCATCATTGCAAATTGAAAATTGCAGTTAGAGCAGGTTCCACCACAAACCTGCACCAACATATAAGAACTGTCCATCCCTTGGTGCAGTTGCAGGAGAGAGGGCAAGCCAGGTCACTGTCTACTGACCCTGGTGAGTCTGGTTCCAAACCAACAACTGTTGTAGCATCCTCCACCGCCTTCCCCAAAACTGCAACTATAACCCGTCCTTCAGCAACACACATCAAAATAAGTCAGTGTGTTTGTTTGTCCTGTGTTCCATTATAAGTTTATTTAAAATGTTAAAAGTAAGAATTTTTTTAACAGGACAAATGCACAAAATAAAGCAAAAAGACTGGAGGCAAAAGGGCTTCTCAGCACACAAACCATTCATTTTTGCTTATTTAGGCTAAAATATGAGGCTACAAACAATAACACTTAAAGAGCCGTTTGGGAGTCGATAGAGCCGGCTCTTCTTTGGGAGCCAAGCCTAAAGAGTCGGCTCTCTGAAAAGAGCCTAACTTCCCATAAGTATTGCGTGCAGGAGAAGGGCAGGAACTTCTTGCTAGCACAAACACACACACACACAAAAAGAATCACGAATTCTTGTTCCCTATTGGTTTAAAAAATGGAGCACAACAGCCAATCACAAAATTATATGACAATGGGTGGTATTTGGTTGCTGAGGCACAGGTGAAAGGATGGTGGAAAGACTGATGTTTTGCCTTGCCTCGGGATGGACAGGAACGCTTCTTTGGAGTAGCACAAATAATTTGTGTGTTATCTTATTGTGACACCTGATTATTCTGTAGTTGTACAGTTGTATTTTAGTTGTATTTTAATGTACTATATAACTTTTTTTACTTCATAAATTTGTTCATATATTTGTGCATATATATGCATATATCTGAGATATCTTAACAATTATTTCAATACTAACATTTACATAAACCACATTTTACAGAAACAGTCAGACATTATTTCCAAACGTTCACAGGATGTTCAGACAAGGTCAGAGGTGTGTCTCACTGATTAAATAAATTCACAGCAAAAAAAATTTCCATGATGAATGAATGTTTACTGAACGTCATTCGCTGAACATTGACCATAAGACTTTCAGGGAACCTTCACTGAACGTCTTCTGAACCTTCGCTTGCTAGCTGGGTATTTTTTGAAGGTCAAGAATATCAGGTTTTTGAGAATTAAAAGGAAAATTTACCCCTTTTCTGAAATATGATCCTCCTGTGCTCAGCACCCTTATTTTTAATGTAAAATTGTTATTTTTACCTTCAGTGGTCCTAATATGTGTTGTAGGATCAGTGCATGTGCATAATAAAATATAAACATGTCAGATTTGAGCAAAACTCACTTACAGTGTCGGGAAGGTCCCACGAAGCCTGCAGATACACACACACACACACACACACACACACACATACAATATAAACTTTAGAAGCAGTTATTTTTTATTCTTGAGTGAATGAGGCACTTATTAAAATAAACTTTTTGGGGGAGGGGGCTTTTCATGGGGGCAGGCTACACTTCTGTCGGTGGGGGTGGGTGAGCGGTGCAGGAAAAACCCTGATTAGTACTGCTTTCTCTGCAGACCACATTATGGGCGCAGGTTATTTACGTCTTCTTTCCCTCTCGGTCACACATCGCCTGAGTTTCCTGTCATGAACAGGAAAGCGCGCAGCTGCACGATCATCAGAATCCAGACACAGTGACTCAGGAGCTTGAAATCCTCGGACTCGGCTGTGATTTGGTCTCTTCCTGTGGAGAGACCTCCTCGGTGCTTCGTTCGCAGCGCGCTGTGTTCCTTTAAAAGGTTGAGCTCCGGCTGTACGGGTCTGTGCGCACCGGATCGGTCCTCCTCTCGGCTCAGCTGTGCACCTACCAGCAGTGACATGGCATAGAGGCGCTGTGCTGTCAGCCAGCAGCAGCAGCAGCAGCATCCTGCGCCATGGACGCTCTCCGGCAACCGAAGCGGAGCACGATGATGCCCGCTTGGATTTTACTGAGCACGGTGTCCGGGTTGAGGGCTGAGGGCGGAGGAATAGAAGAACTTGCCACCGAGAAGGAGGCTGAGGAAAGTCACCGACAGGACAGCTTCAACATGCTGACATTTATTCTCCTGCTGACCTTAACCATCCTCACCATCTGGCTGTTCAAGCACAGGCGGGTTCGGTTCCTCCATGAAACCGGGCTGGCAATGATTTACGGTGAGCCTTATAGATTTCTATTTCACGGCAGACACGCACATACTCACAGAGAGATGCGCACGCACTCTCCTTCCCGCAGGCTTTGCGTGATTCCGTCTCTCTTGTGGTCGAGCAGCGGCTGCACAGAGGAGAGGAGAAGATGGACCCGAAGACACAAACGTGATTTAAGACGGAGCAAAGCCGCCGACGCTCATCCACGTTTCACATCGCAGCTCACGTTTAAGTGGCTGGGCCAGAGCTCATTTCTAGAAGGTGCATTGGGCTGCTCAGCCTACTCTTCACTAGGCTGCTGCATGTGCAGCTTTACCCCCGCCTGACTGGGAATCAGCACCCTGAATAATGCACTTAAGCAGTCAGGAATTAGATTACACTGATCTCCTGTTATAAAGCAACCTCATGCAGCTGGTCCATACGGTCTATAAAAAAAATTTCTCAATGCATCTTTCAAGCTCTGAGTGTACTTTCCATGCAGAGGTCGCAGAAAGACACAGCAGTGTTGTATCCATATTAACCTGCAGCTATCAGGCTAAATCTCACCAACATGATCATGAATCAGCTGCACAAAAAGAGATGGTCCTGGTGTTTGGCTGTTAAAGCAGAGTTCATTACATGCACCGGCCTGGATGGCAGTCCTCAGCTGGGCTCTGCTGCCAGTAAATTATTTCTGTTTATTTCTGCAGGGTTTGCATAAGCCTGGATATTCACTGACAGTATAATGTAGTGCAACACAGGAGAGCCTCAGGAGTTATGGAAAAAAACTATAAATCAAGTGAGAGAGTGTTTTCCTATCAGATAAATATGCAAAGTCTCACTGATCAAATGCAGTGATCAGTCAGAAACAGCTGGCAGTGATAAACTGACATCTGAGGACAACATAGATTTTAGCTGTGACGCATCTGCACTGTTTTTCTTCTTATCCGAGGGATCCCAGTTAGTCAGTGTCACTTATTAACCAAAGAGGTCCTCATGCAGAAGGCAGACTTTGATTTGTTTGGATCTGATGCTTTAAACCAAACATACCTTTGGTGATTTTCCACCTTAGCTGCCTTTGTAGTCTCCATGTGCACCAGCAGGGAGTTGTGACCCGCCACAAGGTCAAAACAGGAAACGGAGGCTGATGTCAGAGCTGAGCTGGTGTTGGCTTTTTTCATATTGATTATTTTATTATTATATTAGGGGATAACATTATTTGTGCATGTAAACCTCGTGTCCATGATTATATTATATGTACTGACCATCCTCTCTTTAAATTAGTAGAGGGCAGAAGTAACCCTGCAGTTATTCAAGGAACTTTTAACAGGAGAAGAAGTTAGTGGAGGAACATCCAAAAGAACTCAAAAGGGGCTGCTGGAGGAGCCATGCAAATTTGTGAGAGGAAGACCTTTTTTGAAAGTTTAGGCCTTCACATACAATGAAGCACAGCAGCCATATTATTGGTCAGATAATTGCATTAAAAATGCTCCAAAGGACTCCAACAGGACTCCAGTTAGCTGAGGGGAAGCCTAGCAGACAGCTAGCAGCTACATCCGCCCCATGATCCATCTGTCAGTGAAAGAGGCCACGCCCCTAATAATATAAACAGGTGGCTTATAGAAACACCCTGTTATGAAGGGGGAAATTAGCTACGGAGACTGTAAACATGTTTATTTCGGCTGGAAAGTTTTAACAAGGTAACGTCTGTGATTGGGTGCTGTATAAGTACCAGTCCATTTTCCATTAACCATTAACCAAGGGAGTCTGTGACCCACTGGTGGAGCCTCTGGTGGTCGTTAGAGGAATTGCAGGGTTCATTTCTAAGATCGTTGATGTTTGGTTTGTATAACTCGAAATTCAACTCAACGCAGGATGCTGCTGCTCAAATTCCTATCTGTATCATTATCTTTGTAATAGTGTAAGAAATGCTCTTACAGCTCTTACAGCTTCATATTGTGGAAGATAAGACTTTTGCTATAGTTGTTTAGCTGTACAAAGAGCAGTCAGCACAGGAACGCTGTGCCTCTGATGACACTTCCTGCTGAAAATCCACGGAAAGAACCTGAAGTTTGAGAGCAGAAATTTGAGAACATTTGCGGTTTAATTCTGTCTCTGAACCAAACCACCTTTTCTACACACACACACACGCGCGCGCGCGCACACACACATCGTTTGTGGTATGGCAGAGAGAAGCAGTGAGTGCAGTTCTGGCAGCTTTTCTGCCTCCTGCAGATCACGGCCGTCCGATGGGAGGATTTATGCTCTCGAGCTGCTCCTTTCTTCCCGGCTGCAGCTCTCGTCCTGAGATTGTGGTTATCATCTCCCCATTTCTCTGTATCACTGCATCATCCTGTGGACTAATGAAGCAGAAGCACCTGGAAAACCGACTTGTTTCATTACGTACTTAATTAATTGAAAAGGTTTTCTTCTTTCACGTCTTCTTTCATCTCCTAGATTCAGTGTGCAAAATAATCCTTTTTTTTTTTTTTAACTCTTACTGGGCTCTTAGGTCATCCTCTATCCAAAGCAAGCTATTTAAACTCCTCCCCCTTTAAGAGCTTTCTTCTGATTGGCTGCCTTTTGTGAACAGAAGGTTAGACTCCACAGCATATCTGCAGCATGTCTGCAGCACACATGTGGAAAATCCTCAGTTCCTGCACACAAATCAGTAGATCTGAAACCAGACTGATCTAAAATCATGTTCACCTAAAGAAAAACAAGAAGGGGGAACTTTATGAATAGAAGCATAAATTAATAGACTACACTCTATTTCAGCCATCTGTAACCTGAGCTTCTACATGTACATATGCTGCTCTCGTTATTTGAAACGTTGCCCATGTTTGACATGAACATCCAGAAATGGAACAGACACAAAATTAAGGACAAACTCGAGGTCTCCTTTAATCTTTCATTTTGTGTCTTCTCTCCTTCCTCGGTGCAGGTTTGCTGGTGGGTGTGATTCTGCGTTACGGCATCCCCGCTACCAGCTATCACAACAAGACACCCGCGAGCTGCTCGCTGAAGGAAGGACCTGCCAGCACCCTGCTGCTGAATGTCAGCGGCAAGTTCTTCGAGTACACCCTCAAAGGGGAGATCAACTCCCGAGAGATTCACAACGTGGAGCAGAATGATATGCTGCGGAAGGTAATCATGAACAGAGCAGAAAGGAAATCTGCATTTCTCACAGACTCACCCTGTTAACTTTCAATTTATCATCTTTCCCAGGTGACCTTTGACCCTGAGGTGTTCTTTAACATTTTGCTGCCTCCAATCATTTTCCATGCTGGGTACAGTCTAAAGAAGGTAAGCTGTTGCGTGCAAAAGTCGAGAATCGAGTTGATGTTGTTGTGCGACAGGTGGAAATACCTGCGGCCACAAACTTCTGTTTCATGGGACAGATGGTGTGCTCAGACACACTCTCACTGGCCAGACTGTGAGTGTTTTCTGTGCATAAACGTCCCTTTTGAGGGGAAGTCCAGAGCAGATGTCTTTCATTTCCTCTCTGGTGTCTCGTTGGAGAAACAGAAATATGCCTGATGCTGACAATATGAGCAGTTTCTGCTTTGATTGTTGTGAGAGAGTCTGCAGCTTTGAAACAGATTTGTATTTGTTTGTGGGGCCTGCTCTGTCACTGTATTTACAGTGTGTGCATTTGGAGCAGGGCAGGCGGTGCTTTCTATGCATGAAAACAGGGGCTTGCATGGGCGCTTTAATGTGCTGCCCTCGAAATGGTTTGAAATGTGATTAAACATCTGCAGAAATCTGATCTGCGGTGTGCTATGTACTATGTATATATATATATATAAAGCATCGTGCTTTGCTTCTGTGCAAAGCCTCTTGTGAGGATCTGAGCCTGGCATTTAGACCTCCAGCAGGCCACTCACGTACACGTTTCTGACCGAACCGTCAGGATCAGACTCATGAGGGAGTCTGCTCATATCCCGACACCGTGCGGCTTGATTGGCATTCACCACAGAAACCAGAAGTGGCAGGTTCGCTGCTGGCACCTCGTTCGCCTCACAGGTGAGAGCAGGTTCACAGCGAGCACTGACAGATGTTAGGATCTGGAGACGCCATGCTGAACGCTGCGCTGCCTGCAGCATCATCCAGCGTGACCGGTTTGGAAGCGAGTCAGCGGTGCTCTGGGGAAAGCTAAGATCAGATATAAGATGTGAAATCTCAGCCAATTAAGTTACAGTTAACCGAGCCAGCTTTCCTGCTCATTTAACCTTTTAGCTAGATCTTTTAACCATTTATTCACGACTATTTTTGATTTTTAGGTCAACCCTTTACTAACTTGTAGGACTTTTCTGCTTTTTTGCTACCACGAATTTAAGACTTGGACAATCAAATCGTTGCTCATCCTTCCAAACTGCACCAGTATGAAGGGAATACCCCGGGTTAGATATCCTGACCCGGGTGAAACACTTGTGGTATCACGCTGCTTGTTTGTCCACTGAAATTAGAAAAGATTTTCTGGTTCAGAGGCAGGAAAACCTTAGCCGTCCAGCTTTACTGTAAATAAATAAAACCCCCTCTGAGATGCTGTCTAGCTAAAGCTAAAGTGTGTTTGTGAGGTTCTGTGTTTTTCTTGTGAAACAATTTTTTTCACAGTGGAATTTGCCGAGTCAAACTGCAGGCCTCAGGAAACAGGAAACAGGAGGCCTCAAAGTGAACGTTTTTGCCAGAGTCTTCTGTTGCAATGCCAGTTTGTTGTGAGTTGGGAGCTTTAGAGAGAAACAGAAATAAGCTCAAACTTGTCAGTTCTGTTAATCATCTGATCATCGTTAAAACGCCCTGATGTGCAGAAGCTGGTGTGATTCTCAGAAATGCTGCATGTCCATGTGACAGCCCTGGAGAAGAGGCACACTTCCTTTAGAAATCCGAATCAGCACTTCTTGTCCTGCACAGAGAGCAGAGCGCGCTCCACGGAGGCCTTTGTGCTCTGCAGGCAGTCAAACAGCTGGATCTGTGCAGCTCACCTGTGAGATATGTGTCCTTATACACGTTTGTCTAAGTCGCTTCTTTTCTTTCTTCTTCTCCCAGAGGCACTTCTTCAGGAACCTCGGCTCCATCATAACCTACGCCTTTCTGGGCACGGCCATGTCATGTTTTGTGATTGGGTGAGTCTGACTCCGAGTCTGAAATCGGCTTCGGTCTCCTGCTGTTTGAGTGAACGTGTCGCACCTTTTTGCTCTGCAGGAACCTGATGTACGGCGTGGTCAAGCTGATGCAGGTGGCCGGTCAGCTGATGGGGAAGTTTTACTACACCGACTGCCTTTTCTTTGGTGCCATCATCTCTGCCACAGACCCAGGCACGACACGGATGCTGGAAACAATGATGCAGTGCACGCGTGAGAGCATGAATACAACTTTGGTTGAATTGTTTTTCTTTGTGTCTTTGTGCAGTGACCGTGTTGGCCATCTTTAACGAGCTGCACGCAGACGGGGACCTTTACGCTCTGCTGTTTGGAGAAAGCGTCATGAATGATGCAGTGGCCATCGTGCTTTCCTCGTAAGTCCACCTCCCACTTTACACACAGCTGGAACACTGCAGTTTGCTAGTTTAACACTTTTTTTGCTTTTGTGCTTTTTTAAAAATTATTTATTTTTTGTCTTTTTCTGTGTTCTACATTTAGTTGATGTTGGTCAGCAGTTATTTTTTAAAGCTGTATTTTTACAGATGATGGGTGAGAAACTGAGGGAACCTTTGACCCCTAGAGGGAGGGACAGCACATTAAACCAGTGCCTGAAAACAGACAGACTGAGTTATGCTTTTTTAAAAGCTGCATTAATCTTACAGGTACAAAACCACCGTAAAAGTCTGATTATCCTAGCAGACCGCACAACAGACCAGCTGCTAAGAATCTTGACATCGTGACATCATAACATCTGTATCCAGAGGTCTGAGCATAAACGGCTGAAGCAGCGTTTTCATTTCGGAAGCCTAAGAAAATAAAAGCCGTCTTTGCTCAGTTCTAAGCTGCTTATTTGCTCGCTAACAGAAAAAACTTGAATGCTGCCAAAGCGGCGATTAAGCGCTGTGAAACGGGACCGTGCCATGTCCTCTATTCAGTTCTGTTAACACCGGTTATGGGCCTTCACGTGTGTTTGTGTTATAACATTAATGAGAGGATGAAAAATGAACTGCATCCCAACCGACCACAGCAGCACGATGCTGCCTACGGACTACTGTATGAGTGATAATGTAGTTTTTATTCATATTTTAGCTCGTAACAGACTCTAACCACAGTGCAGTTTGACTATTTTTACTTAAATAAATGCTCAGAATATTTTTACTTTACTCTGCAGCAAACTGCTCAGAGGTTTGTAGCTGTGTGTGCTTTTGACCCTGTGTAAGCGTCACTGCTGCTGTGCAGGCAGCACTCTGCCTCCCTCTGCTGGAAGATCCCGAATCACCTTTCACTGTGTTTTACACTTTTTTGGTAGATGATGAAACAAATCCATAAATAACTGACCAAGGATACGATTCCAGCCCAGAATCATTGCTCAGATTTGTGGCACATGCTGAAAACGTGTGTGTGTGTGTGTGTGTGTGTGTGTGTGTGTGTGTTTCAGGTCCATTGTGGCCTACCAGCCCAGCGGTGCCAACACACACCAGTTTGATGCTTCAGCTTTTTTCAAGTCAGTGGGGATTTTCCTCGGCATTTTCAGCGGCTCGTTCGTGATGGGCGCAGCCACCGGCGTGGTCACCGCTCTCATATCCTTTCTCTGCACGCTTTCAAAAAGGAGTCAGCGCCCACCACATCAACCCACCACCACCACCACCACCACCACCACCCACAGCCCCACCAGAATCAGCTGGTTCTGCAGAAATGGGGTTAGGATTTATTTAATGAAGCCCTGCAGACATGAATATTTTCAGACTTACTTGCCATTCAAATACACAAGGCTGGGCCCAGATTTTGCCCCTTTTAATTCTTGTTGTTATTCCCACATTTTTGAGCCCTCCACCCTTTAACCCTCTGACTTCGGTAGATCTCCACATGAACTTTTCAGGGCTGGAAAACACATTTAAGCTCTGTTAAAAACTGAAACCAAGCCAGTTTCAGGACTAAATGTTTCATCCTCTGAGCAGCTGTGAGCAACAGCAGTGATGACCTCTCTCAGCCTGGATGACCTGCAGCAGAAACCCTTCTGCTGGATGTTTGATCTGCTTCTGATCATTCACTGGAGGAAACTTCACAAAGTGCATTCTGGGTAAACTTTCAGAACAGGTGAGAGCATGATCGTCTCATACCTGTGAGTCCTTCTGTGATTGTAGCTCATGGCTGTGAACTGGAGAAACAACACTGAGTTTGGACATGTCACACTGATCAGATAACTTTAGTTTTTCAAAATCCTTGAAGAGCCTCACAGAGGTTCTCAGGGTCAGTGTTTTGAACATTTCATGTGGATAACTCCGGCACTTATGAAGCTGTGAGGGCTCAAACCTGCTGGAAAGAAAAACTTCTAAACATTGATAACATGAAGGTGCAAATGTGCATGCCTTCATTAAATATAGTAAAGTTACTGCACAAAACAAGTCAGCTGATCGTGAGGGGGTCAGGTGGGACCCTTTATCAGACTCGGCTGACCCAGCCTGACTTGTTTCTCACTCTCATATTTATGCTCTTTAACTGGACTCTCACGTCACCAAGTTCACCAAGCTGCACTGCTTCCCGCTGCTGGAGACCGCCCTCTTCTTCCTCATGTCCTGGAGCACGTTCCTGCTCGCCGAGGCCTGCGGCTTCACAGGTGAGCTGCTGTGTCAGGAAGGTAGAGCTGGGGAGAAAATAGCTGCTAACACGCCACACGAAAGGCGAACAGTTTCGTTGTCAGGGGTCCCGCTAAACGTGCAACACTTTGATCCCTTTCCTCACATATTTGGAAAATGTCCTACATTCTGATTGGCTCTGAGTCAAACGAACTTTTTAAGATGGTTATAGCCAAACTTCAGACGAGCTCTCAGCGTCACTAAAAAGAAAAACTCACTTTTTGCCCCACATTTCATAATCGTAGTACTGATAACGTTTATTCACAGAGCACTTATCAGCACCCGGCTGCTGTACAGCGACACCTCAGCTGTGAGGATACATCAGAGACAGTATATCCGTTTAAAACAGCCCAGGCTAGAAAAACAGTTTGACTCCATCGTTAAGAATTCTTTAAAAGGACCTAAAATTGTAAAGGTTGTTTGAAAATTTCTCAAAAAGCTCACTGATATAAATTAAAGGCGATGCAAGAAAGATCCATTTACTTCCCATCCAAAAGGCGAGAAATGGGAAAAGCAAAATGGATCAACTCAACATATATTCAGCGTTGCTTCATTTTACTTTTTCAGCTTTTCAGTTTGTTTGAGTCTTTGCAGCACATTTGCACGGACCGAGCTGGGAATTTTATCCGTGTGATGGACGCCGACCTGTGTGGGTCTGCGCCGTGTAGGATAAGCGATAAACAAAGTAAACAGACGGAGACTGGAAAAAACACAAACCCTGGATCCTCCGTTTTCTGTCCATTTTCTACTTTGTTGATAATTTAATGATCATTTCTATTCACTGCCCCTAACCCAGATTAAATCTTCTAATTCCAAGCTCGTCTGTTGTTGTGCTGAAAGCCTGTAATTATGAGCAGTTTAAACCATCCTCAGAGGCCTAAATCTGTGTGTAACGAACTGTCACAGGGACCTAAATACACACCACACGGCAAATTAAACACACATTATATCACACATCACGGAAACTAGTGAAAATTGGTTCAAATATTTCAGCGGGATGGGTGAATTGTGCGTCTGTGTGTTTTAGCTGCGGTGTTGAACCCTGTGTGTGTCTGTGCATGTTCTCCTGCAGGCGTTGTGGCTGTGCTGTTTTGTGGCATCACGCAGGCTCACTACACCTACAACAACCTCTCTGAAGAGTCCACAAAGCGCACCAAGCAGGTATTGTATGACGACCCCCCCCCGCACCCCCGACAGTCTGAGCAGGCGCCTGAGCAGATGGCGCCCGCACGATGAGCCTGCTGTGACCTTAATCGGGGCTGTCTGAGGACATCCCTCCTGACAGGACTGCCCGGTTTCCCACAGCGGGTTCAGTCTTAAGGACAGGGTGCGGATTAGCAGGCGACTCGCAGTGTGACACATTCTGGATCATTTGGCGCCTCCGCTTGTGCACTTTCAAAGAAAACTACAGTCACAAGGTGCAGCAAAAATAAAAGGAGCCAAAGGGAACGCGTAAAGGCTTCAGATAGAGAAGCGTTCTGTTTATATTATTTCACTTATGTTAGTGCACAGTATCATTTCAGTCAAAGTGTTTCAGCACACAGTGATGAATACTGCACATGATGGATGAACTGTTCAATTCAATTCAATTCAATTTTATTTATATAGCACCAAATCACAACAAACAGTCGCCTCAAGGTGCTTTATATTGTAGGTAAAGACCCTACAATAATACAGAGAAACCCCAACAGTCAAAACGACCCCCTATGAGCAAGCACTTGGGGACAGTGGGAAGGAAAAACTCCCTTTTAACAGGAAGAAACCTCCAGCAGAACCAGGCTCAGGGAGGGGCAGTCATCTGCTGCGACCGGTTGGGGCTGAGGGGAGAGAGACAGGACAAAAGACATGCTGTGGAAGAGAGCCAGAGATTAATAATAATGATTAAATACAGAGTGGGGTATAAACAGAAGGAAAAGAGGTGAGTGAAAAAGAAATAGTGCATTATGGGAACCCCCCAGCAGCCTAGGCCTATTGCAGCATAACTAAGGGAGTGGTTCAGGGTCACCTGATCCAGTCCTAACTATAAGCTTGATCATAAAGGAAAGTTTTAAGCCTAATCTTAAAAATAGAGAGGGTGTCTGTCTCCCGAATCCAAGCTGGGAGCTGGTTCCACAGAAGAGGGGCCTGAAAGCTGAAGGCTCTGCCTCCCATTCTACTCTGAAGTATCCTAGGAACCACAAGTAAGCCAGCAGTCTGAGAACGAAGTGCTCTATTGGGGTGATACCGTACTATGAGGTCTTTGAGATAAGATGGGGCCTGATTGTTCAAGACCTTGTAGGTTAGGAGAAGGATTTTAAATTCTACTCTAGATTTAACAGGGAGCCAATGAAGAGAAGCCAATATGGGAGAAATCTGCTCTCTCTTTCTAGTCCCTGTCAGTACTCTAGCTGCAGCATTTTGGATCAGCTGAAGGCTTTTCAGGGAGCTTTTAGGACAGCCTGATAATAATGAATTACAGTAGTCCAGCCTAGAAGTAATAAATGCATGGATTAACTTTTCAGCATCAGTCTGAGAAAGGATGTTTCTAATTTTATAAATATTGCACAAATGTAAAAAAGCCGTCCTACATATCTGTTTAATATGTGCATTGAAGGACATATCCTGGTCAAAAATGACTCCAAGATTTCTCACAGTGTTACTGGAGGCCAAAGTAATGCCATCCAGAGTAAGTATCTGGTTTGACAACATGTTTCTAAGATTTGTGGGGCCGAGCACAAGAACTTCAGTTTGATCTGAATTTAGAAGCAGGAAATTAGAGGTTATCCAGGCCTTTATGTCTTTAAGACATTCCTGCAGTTTAACTAATTGAAACATTGAGCTAAGATTAGGAATACAGTGATAGAAATCTCTTTGGATAAGAAGCTGAAACAACTGAACTCATAATAACTGAAGATTTCTCAACAGTACGGCCGCCAGCACAGTATGGAGAAACGAGGTAAACATAATGGATAAATGGCAGAAACTCATCAACTGATTAGCTGTTATGTGAGTTATTAGGAAAAATCACTGAGTTACTGACGGATGTTGCAGCAGTTCGTGAACCACAGCAGAGAAATGGTGATCTGGAGTCAGAGGTGCAGTTGGTGGAGTCCAGTGATTCAATTCAATTCAATTCAATTTTATTTATATAGCGCCAAATCACAACAAACAGTCGCCTCAAGGCGCTTTGTATTGTGGGTAAAGACCCTACAATAACACAGAGAAAACCCAACAGTCAAAACGACCCCCTATGAGCAAGCACTTGGCGACAGTGGGAAGGAAAAACTCCCTTTTAACAGGAAGAAACCTCCAGCAGAACCAGGCTCAGGGAGGGGCAGTCATCTGCTGCGACCGGTTGGGGCTGAGGGGAGAGAGACAGGAGACAGATGAAAAAGTCTGGTATGACTCAGAGGACCAGAGCCCTTTGAAGCTCATCCTAGTTGCTTTTTAAGGTCCTGCATTCGTATATTTATCATTTAAAATAATTTTTTTTTTAAATTGCAGCTTTTTGAGGTCCTTCACTTCCTGGCTGAGAATTTCATCTTTTCCTACATGGGCTTGGCTCTTTTCACCTTCCAGAATCACATTTTCAGCCCCATCTTCATCATTGGAGCCTTTGTATCCTTTCTGTGCACAAAACTCTGAAATTGGATTCTTCCATGTTCAAAGGAGGTCACAGCTGAGACTGCTGTGACCTTCATGTACGTGCTGGAGGAGGACCCCAAAACTTAAGCTTACCTTTTAATGACTGTTTGTAAGGTTATGCAGTCCAGCAGGAAACTACATCCATGAGATCCAAAGAAGTCATGTAGGCAGGACCAAAACCTTAATGGCGACACTTCAAGAGTAATGCACCGACAAAAAACCAAAGACTACACACAGGCTACCTCACACATGGGTGCCAATAATCAGGGAAACAATACCAGAAGAGTTAAAAGTGACAGAGGCTACCAACATAAAACAGGAAACAACTAAAAATGAGAACACCTAACAGAGACTTAACAACAAGACACGGGACACTCAAGAGAGGCAGAATTAGTTGAAACAGGGACTAATAGCAAACTGTAACCAAAGACTAAACCAAGCCAAGAACTAAAGAAAACTACAACTAAGAGGAGTAAACAGAGAAGCCACCCAGGAATATCTGCTGTATAAAAAACAGAAAACTCTAAAGAACTCAAACACGATAACGCAGGAATCCTAAAAATAAACACAAAACTCTGTGACAGAAAGCTTTGATTTGTCCCCATCCTGTAGGGTTTTCCAGCATGAGTTTAAGGTCAATCAGATATAAGTCTGGACTTTGACTAGACTGCTCCAAAATCTTCATTTAGTCTTTTTGAGCCAGACTTGCTGGTGTGTTTGGGATCATCGTCCTGCTGCGTAACTCGAGTGAGCTTCAGGACATGAACTTATGGCCGGACGTCCTCCTTCGGGATCTTCTGGTAGAGCAGAATCGATGGTTCCTTCAGTTTCAGCAAAGCAGCCCCAGACCATCACACATCCTCAGCTTCTTTTTATAAATCCCGTTATGATGTCCCAAAAGTCCCTTTTGATCATTTTTGTGTGCTTAACCTTCATAAATACCATTTCATTTTTAAATTAAATGAAAATTTCTTAACCAGCCCTTCAGATTGCCATTTTCATTGGAAGAGCTCTCAACATTTACCCGCTGTCCTTTCTTCTCAACCTGGGTCGAAGGCACAAGATCAAGGGAAACTTCCAGCACATGATGATGTTTGCAGGTATGGGAAGAGATCTTTCTGTCTTTTTAGTTTTCACTCATCATGTCAGGCTGGATAATTTCTGGATGTCCCTTTCTGCAGGTCTGCGCGGGGCGATGGCCTTCGCCTTGGCCATCCGTGACACGGCTACATACGCCCGTCAGATGATGTTCACCACCACGCTGCTCATTGTCTTCTTCACTGTGTGGGTGTTTGGTGGTGGAACCACACCCATGCTGTCCTGGCTGCATATCAGGTCAGAAAATGATTTCTGCTGTAGAGGAAAATCAGGGTACTGCTTTCATTTTGTGTTTGGATCCATTTAAGTCCTCACCTGTGAATATCAAAGAAATGTTGAACAAAAACACCCAACAAACACTTCCACAGCAGCTGGCATTTCTTTTTTTAATGTCCATGGTTACAAAATGGCTCCAAAATGAAAACCGGTGCTGCGGACGTCAATTCAGCGTTGGTTTGATGTCAGTTCAAGGTGAGAATGGGATCCTGAGTCGGTGACTCCCTCACTCCGCTAACACAGAGAGACAGACAACCATTCACACTCATGGGCAATTTAGAATCACCAATTAACCTAACCCCAGTAACTGCATGCCTTTGGACTGTGGGGGGGAAAGCAGAGTACCTGGAGAAACCCATGCAAACTCCACACAGAGAGGCACAGCCCAAGGTGGAGTCGAACTCAGACCTTCCAGCTGTGAGGCAACAGTGCTAAACACCACACCACCTCTGCTGCCCCTCCACATATTGGTGTTGAAATATTAAGTCCCAGAGGTCGGGTCTGCACTGATTCACAAGGGTTTCACTGCTTTTGCAAGTTGGAGTTTCGATTTAGCACTGAGAACAAATCCTACACTGTAGTCAGGGCTGTTTGGTGTGCAGAGAGGTGGTTAGGAGAGCTGACATGACCACATCTTCAACATAAAAATGATGGCATTGCCCAGGAGATGGGGCCAGAGGTCTCCAGAGCCGCTTACCTACCACTTCGCAGATCTGTGGTGCAGAGGGGGACTTTGTCTCGCTGCATTTTCAGCCACAGAAGATCATAGAGGTGACACTGGGCCTACTCACTGTGTGAGCTGTCCAAACTGGGATGTCACCAGTGTGTGTGTGTGTGTGTGTGTGGGGGGGGGGGAGTCTCAGCCTCACACACTGCTGACCATGATGCACTGGGAGATTTTATCAGATATGATAAAGCGGATTATCTGTTGATTGTGTGTGTGTGCGTGCGTGTGTGTGTGGGGGGGCTGAGTGAATAGGCTCTGTTTAATATGTGTAATGCCTCCTTGAGCTGAGCAGGAACTATTGTGTTTGTTGGAGGTTTAGAGCGCTGCCAAAATCTGCCCTCTTTGCCCCGTGAACCCGTTGCCACGGTAACCGGTTCATGCAGAGCACAACAGGCGGAAATCGTCTGTGCACCTCTGTGGTCTCAGCATCCTTCTCTCTTTATGTGCATAAATTTACAAGTTTTCCCCTCTTTGTGGTGGTGGTGGTGGGGGCCCTTTCAAATGAAAAAACATGACTGCCAGCTCACTTGGACGGGATTTTTCCCTCTCTGCTCGATGCCATTTATAACTGTCGCTGTGACAACCCCATAGCAGTGAAGATCATTAGGAAGCAGCCCCACTGAGATGGTGGCGTGATGAGCAGGATGATGGAGGGCTGGTGCTGCTGCTGTTATTCAGCTCTGATGGATGGTGTGTAAGCAGGCAGGATTGCAGTGCAGAGAGCCGTCCGTGCTCGCACTGCAATCCTGAAGAGTTACTGATCTGTGAAACCCCAGCCGGAGGTTTCGGTGCTGAGTTGATTTCAGGTTTTAGGATGATTAACATTTAGTTTTTGTTGGGATGAACTTTACAAAATCTTAGATCTGCCAGGCGTTGGTGGAGAGAGGCAGAGTTTACAGACTTTATTAGCTGAACAAAAAGAAAGAAAGACCCCATGTTTTCAGTGTTAAGAAGGTGGTTCACTTCTTACCAGGGTACATCAGCATGGTAACCTAACCTAAACCACCCCCTTTAATCAGTCGCCCAGAAAACCCTTCCTGTGATCAGAGCCTAAAGCACAGCTTTCATTTCGTGCCTGTTGACCTGATATCAAACTTGCACACAGACAAAGTCAACATATAAATTCAGTCTTTATTTTTCTTCTGTCCTTCAACACACATTTAAACTTTCACTCCAGCTCGACAACAGTTGGCACGCTAAACAGAAACAGCTGGAGGAACATTTCAGGGTTCACTGGCAGCAGGTCAGTAACATGATCGGGTCTAAGGAGAGCATCTCAGAGAGGAGGCAGAGGTTCACCAATCTGCAGAAAACTGCATCTACAAACTGTGGAACAGTTTCAGAATAATGTTCCGCAACGTAAAACTGTGAAGACTGCGAATATCTCTTCATCTACTTTAACAATGTCATCAGAAGATTCAGAGAACCTCTGTGTGCAGGGACGAGGCTGAAAGTCAGTGTCTGTGATCTTCAGGCCCTCGGGCAGCATATTTCAGCAGGACGATGCTGAACCACATACTTCATCTACTCCAGCAGCACGGCGTCTAAGCAGAAGAGTCCGGGTCCTGAACTGGCCGGCCTGCAGTCCAGACCTTTGACCAGCTGAGAACATCTGGAGCATCACGGACCCAAAAACAGGACAAAGCAGACCCAGGACTGCTGAACAGCTAGAAACCTCTATCAGAGAGAACGGGACAGCATTCCTCTCCCAAAATCCAGCAGCTGCTCTCCTCAGTTCCCAGTTGTTTACGGAGTGCTGTTAAAGCAGAGGGGGTGCTGCACAGCGCAGACACAGACCTGCCTGTGCCAGTTTCCTGATTAAAGAGAGGTCTTAAAAATCTGACTGCATCTGGTCGTGCGCCGCGACTGAGCGCGCACCCTGATTACCGTCACCACGGTGACAGTCTTGTGTACTTGGCTTAACAGACCAGCACGCACAGTGTTACTGCTGCACAGGTCCCACATGCTCCATCAACTGTTCCTAATTTGCATTTACAGATGTGCAGAAGTGAAAGCTCTGTGTTGGAGCTTCAGTAAGAGAAGTCAGACTGGCCTTTAAAACCAACGTGCTCAAATTCAAAGAAGAGGAAGTGGTGGTTAAAATAGCATTTGTGAAACCGTAAAAACAAAATGCTGACAGACTGCTGAAATGGCAGCACAGCTGGTGAAGAAACTTCAGCGTCTGGAAGTATTTAAAGAACGCAAAGTTTCTGCCTTTCACTCCTGTCTGCTGCACCAGCTGAGCTTCTTGCTCGATGCAGTTATTGATGGACTGGTAGAGCGCTGCAAACGTCTCTTGTGACTGAATTGAAAATAAAATGCAGGCAAAGCAGAAATTTTCCCTGCGGAATAGAAATGAACTTCCTCATCACTGTGCACACCATCAATGAGGGAGCAGACTTCTGAGGACAGACTCCAACCGCCGTCTACCTCCAACCACCGCTTTGCTCTGTGACACAAGGAGAGCAGCAAGAGTGAAAGGGAAGGTTTACAAGATGGTAGTGAGACCTGCTCTGGAGACGGTAACAGAAAAACAAGTGGCGGAGCTGAAGATGTTCAGATCTTCACTGGGAGTGGCCAGAATGGACAAGATTAGAAATGAGTCCATCAGAGGGACAGCTCAGAGTCAGAGAGGCTGTGATGGTTTGGACAGAGGAGGGAGGGTGGATGTACTGGAGCTACCAGGCAGGAGGAAAAGAGGAAGACTTCAATGGAGGTTCATGAATGTAGTGAAGGAGGACCTGCAGAGGGTTGGTGTGACAGAGGAGGATGCTGATCCAGATGATCCACTCTGGCGTCCCCGGAGGAGGAAGAGGAGGAGGCTTTGATAGACCTGGTTCCTCCCTCTCCTCTTTCTTTATTTCTTCGTGCTGTAGCCTCGACACTGAGCTGAGTTTGTGAGACAGTACTGACCTCCACAGCTTAGAATTTGATTAGATCCTTGTGTTGTAATAAAATATGTCTGTGTTTTGGTAACATGCGTTTTCAAAATGTGGGTGGGTGGGCCCCCAGCTGTGCTGATAGGTTCATCTCTGGGCTGGATTAACAGCGGCATCGTGTTAAAAAGGTCTGTTCAGTCTCCGGGCCCAGAGCCTCTTTCCAGAAACATCTGCAGACGGCAACCGAGTGACCGTAAATACACCGCAGTCAGTCCTCTCTATAAAGACCGGCCATTATTGATCCGTCTACAAGCTGAACTCACACTTGCTCTTTTCCTTTGTCCTGTATTACATCCTCTGTTTATTGTTTCTAGTTCATCTTCCTGGTTATGTAATATTTAGTTATCATCGTTTGTGACCTCTTTCTCCAATAGGATCCCTGGGAGTGCCTGGTTCCCCCTTTCATATCCCATTCTGTTCCTCTTATCTCGTTTCCTTGTTTTTCATCTCTGTGTCCAGTTCGTATGTCTTAGGTATCAGTGTTATATTTCCTGTTTTATTTTGGTAGTCTTTGTCCCGTGTGTTTGGGAGCCTGATTTGAGGTTCAGCTGCTCCTCTGATTACCAGCTAATAAAACTGACCTTTAAGTTCAAGTCCTGTCTGCAGAGTCCTGCTGCCATACAGCTGGTTAATGACAATCTTCTTATGTGTATTTATGTATTTTGCCATCGTTAATGTGTATTTAATTTAGTTTTCTCTCTGTTGTGAATGCCCTGAAAATTGTATTTTTATATATTATGGATGTAAAAGCCCAACGACAGCAACAGTAAATGAGCGGCAGTAGAAACTCTGTGCTGGAAGCATGTTGGGCTGCAGACAAACACCACGTATGACCTTCTTGCTGGGAGGGGGCGGTGCTAACTGTGAGATGAAAGCAGATGTGCGCTCTGAAAGCAGCCGAACTGTTCAGGATCTTTACTTCTGTCATTTTGTGATGGATGCCTGAACATCTGCTGAGCCTCAGTGCCAGCTCCGAGGATTAGAGGATGTTCCCAGATCAGAGGATCGTGTTTGGCTGTGACTGTGGCCGATCGCTGAATGGCGACTGTTGTAAAGATGTAGCAATGAGATGAGTTCAGAGGTCATTGTTCTATTGTGACTGTCCCAGTAGAAAAGAATCAGTGAATATAAAACCCGTGAACCCATGAGGGGCGGGAGCCGTCAGGTGCTGTGATAGTGTTCAGTGTTGTGTAAAGGTGGTTACATCAGATGGGAATCTTTCTTTCACTGTTAACTTCTGTTTTTCTTTAGCAATGGGGAACAAATAGAAATATTCTTCAGAGGCTGACGTGGTTGGTTTCAGTTGTGGTCCACGGTGTGAAAACACTGATGAGAACTGAGAGGGCTGCTTGTGTTGGAGAAGCTCTGCTTTTCAAGGCTTTTCTCTCAGCTGACTGTCCTCCAGTTGTTTCTCCAGTTGTCTCAAAGCTTCTGCACATCATCTGAAGAAGAGAGAAATAAGATGATCCTCTTTTAGTTTGAGTGTTACAGCAGCAAACACATAAAAACACAGCAGTATAAAAATGACTCCTAAACAGAAAAAAATTATAATTATAATTAGAAAAATATTTATTTGGTAGGGACAATGCACATTAATAAACAGTATGTAAATGCACCAGAATTAGCCTGTTCATCTGTTGTCCCTGGACAAGTTTGTAAGAAGTAAAAACTAACTGAAGAGAGCAACACCGAGATGATGATAAAAACTATTAGAGGTGGTCAGAAGAAAGCGTGATAATAGGTTATTTAAATGAGTTCCATTATTATTTCATAGCATTTTATGTAATATTGCACAAGAGTGATTATGTCAGTGCACCACAGTGAGTCAGTCCCCATAGAGTCCAATGTTAAAACTTTCCAGCAGAAATAAACATGTTTACAGCCTGATACAGAAACTGCTTTGGTCTCTGGAGATAATTTTCCCCTTCGTAGCAGCTGTATGGGGGCGGGGATTGGGGGGGCAGGGGCGGGGGTGCTTCTATAACTCACCTGTTTAAATAAAGTTTCCATTATTAGGGGCGTGGCCTCTCTGACTGACAGGTGGATGGTGACACAGGCGGCTGTAGCTGCTAGCTGTCTGCTCGGCCTCACCTCAGCTAACTGGAGTCCCTGAACTGGACCTGTGGGCCGTGTTTGTGCTGTTGGATCCTTTGGAGCATTTTTAATGCAACTATCTGACCAGTAATTTGGCTGCTGTGGCTTCATTGGCCTAAGAGACCGTCCAAGAAAGCGGAGCTCCAGTTTGCTGAGTGAAATTCTGGGATTTAATTTGGATGTTACTGATTAGCAGGGATCTGAGTGCGTGTCAGGCAGTCACCGTCTCATCCAAATGTGGTCACTTCTGCCTTGAAGAAACATGAGCGCGGCCAACGTGCTGCTACAGAGGCAGAAACAGACCTCCAGCAGAGCCCACACTGCAGCTACAAGGATCACTAATAGACACACCCTGAACTATCACTACAAGAGCAAGAAACTCACAAAACTGTCACGAAACAAAAAAGTTCAAAAAGAAGTGAGATTCTGATTTCCTTATAAAAAAAGAAGAAAACAGAAAATCCCAAAGTCAACAAATAATCCAAAATAAAACAGGAAAGCCTACCAGGAAACGTAATAAACACAAACCCAAAACCTGCAAAGCAGCTCAAAAACCTGGGGACCTTTTCTTTAATCAGGAAGGCAGCTGGTCCTGGGTCAGAGTGCAGCACCGTGTTTCAGTCAGGGGCATCAGCTTCGGTGCACTTTGGAAGCTGCGCTCAGGTCAGCCTGTGTGGTAGCCCCACAGTATATAATCTGGATCATGTTCGTCCCAGATGATCACAGTGAGCAAATTCAACCCTCAGAGTCACTTGATCCTAGTATTAAGCAGTGATATTTAAAAGAGGAATATCATATTAATAACACTAATCATATCCAGTGCAATAGTTTGTATGGCTTCTGTAGAGTTATGGATACAGACTGTGGCTCCATCTCTTCACTGCTGTTTTCAGCAGAAGAAAATCTGATATTGTGTCAGCTCTAAAACAACAGGATTAAAATGAGCAGCCTGGTGGTTCCGATGGAGTCAAATTCAGTTCCTCCTCCATCTTTACTCTCTTGAAGTCTTTCTCAGAGGACAAAAACGGTGCAAAAACTCGCTCGCCAAGAGCAGCTGATGGATTAACAGAAAGACGGGGATGTTTTCAGGATTATGATGAGAGGTCAGTGGGTGAAGCCGGTGGAGTGGTGTGTTATGTAAGTGTGAGTATATGAACACAATCCTGTCTCATCAGTGGAAACATGCGGGGCCTCACTTCCCTCTTGTGGGGCCCCAGCAGGTCTTTCTTAATCTCCGGCCCATTCCTCACAAATCCGTCCTGATGCAACAAACACCCCTGCAGAGCCTTGCCTGCATGCAGCTCAGAGAGGAGGAGACCTGAGAGGTGGTCAGAAACTTGTGGCCTGCTCATTCTCAGGCTGCTCAGGGGGAAAGCAGAAAGACAGTGCAGTTATTCACTCAGCACAGAGAGTTCCTCTGTGCGACGGTCACGGAAAAGTCTAAAGATAACCCACACGGTGGCTGAAAGCCTCGGCCGCACAGTGTCAGCTGCAGTTTGGGATCGGACGGTGAAAGGGCGCGCTCCTCTGCCTCGGCCTCTGCCCGTATGGATTACCGTCAGCTTCACTGAATTAAAAGTGTCACTTTAAAACCTGCTCGTGTTCAGTTTTAATCCTCCTCTACTGCTAAGAGACACCAGCGGGGAAATATTCATGACGTGCTGTGGAGACTGCAAGTGTGGGGTTCTGTTATTGATTTGCTTTGTTGCAAAGATGAGATGAGAAGGTTGAGCATCTGTTATCTCAGCTCAAACAACGTAAGCTCAGTGGAAACAAGATCTCTGAATAACCTCCTGTGAGATGATTTTATGACAATTTTAAACTTTGATTTTTGGACAGACAAACAAGATATACGAAGTTAGTCATTGAAATGAAAATGGAAACCGCCAGCAGAACTTGAAGCAACAGCTGACACAGCTTCACGTCACAGACATCTGTGTGTTGTGTTGAAGAGATATCCACTGAAAAACAGGGCCAGGCTCTGCTTTTGTGTAATACCAGTTTGCACCTCAGGATGGCGCAGCATCATCTGCTGGTTAATTTGCCCATTGATGACCTGGGCGAACTCTGCCTTTGAAACATTTCCTCCACAGACCTTAATAAAATGGGTTATTTATTTTTGGGCCCCTTTTAAACTTGGATGTTAATATTTGTTACTGATTATTTATAAAATGTGAATTATTTGCAGTCATTCATCCCACTGACCAAAACCTGAGCTTGGCGTGTCTGTCGCTGGTTTAAAACAATCGACTCTTTTAGGTTTGCTGAGGCGATTTGTTTGCTGGGTTCTGTATTTATTTATTTTTTAATTCTATATTTAATGAAAATCATAGCTTTGACCATGAGATCTTTAGCATGCAGTTGGTTTGTGTTTAAGAGGGAAATGCTTCACTGCTGGTTCACATGCAGGCTCGGGGGACTTTCTGCACAGGTGAAAGTTTATCTCGTTTTAACGGTTGTGGTTTCCATTTTTGGGTGACGAGCCAGAGACGTTTCACCCTCGCTGCTTTCATCACCAGCTCATGTGAACCATCCACACAATCCTCTCCGTGCTGCCGGCTCGTGTTTAAGCAGTTTGAGCTGTTTGGTAATTTATTAACTTCAAAGATGAAAAGCATCACGATGAGTTGTTAATGTTTTATTTGCACTGTCATTCTGTGTTGCAGAGTCGACGTTGATCCGGACCAGGACCTGCAGCCCTCTGCAGACAGTTTCCAGGTCTTACAGGGGGTGAGCACCCACTGAAACTTTAATGCTTCGGCACTGTTGTCTGAACAATGGAATAATTCAGCTTGTTACTTTTATTAAATCATTTTATTCTGTTTTATTTTGCTTTAAAATATTTGACTTTATTAACTTTTTACATGGTGCTTTATGTTTTCATTTAGATTGTTATGTATGGAACTCATTTATTTTACTTCATTTTTTATAATTATTCAATTTTAATTAAATTTTATTTATATAGCAACAAATCTAACAAACAGTCGCCTCAAGCTCTTTTATATTGTAAGGTAAAGACCCTACAATAATACAGAGAAAACCCAACAGTCAAAGCGACCCCCTATGAGCAAACACATGGTGACAGTGGGAAGGAAAAACTCCCTTTTAACAGGAAGAAACCTCAGGCAGAACCAGGCTCAGGGAGGGGCAGTCATCTGCTGCAGGTGAGGGGAGAGAGGACAAAAGGCATGCTGTGGAAGAGAGCCAGAGATTAATATTCAATTCAAAGATTAAAAAGCATCATGATGAGTTTTTAATATTTTAATTAAGCTCTTTCCTTCTGAGTAATTTAGTCATATTTGAGGTTTTTCCTGCTCGTATCAGCACCGCTGTCATGTTAAAGGTTCACGGCTGCACTGGAAAGCTCTTTAGGTGGCCTTATTTCACAGGAGATTATTTCCCACAAGCTCCAAAGCTGGCTTTTCATCTTTTGGAGCCATTTGTTTACTCACTGCTCACGATGGACTCTCTTTATGAACAGAGCTCATCGTGAGCACTGATATTGACATGCCAGTGATTCACTTTTCCTGCAGCTATGATGGAAAACCTGAAGCAATCTTTTCTGATTGGAAACATCACCACTCTGCAAGTTTACAAAGTATAGGTAGATCATTTAATTTGATGAAAAATTAATTTAAAATGAACAGGCAGGGTTTCATAAGAATTTTTAGGGTAAATTTAAAGACATTTTAGTTGTCATGAAGTCTGATTGTCTTTGCAGTCCCAGCTGCTCCTGAAATGACAGATTACAGATAGATATGATTATCGATCTCCCACTCCCTCCCATTCTGTATGCGTTTCAAAATAAAAGCTCACTCTTGCAGATCGGCCAGGTGAGAATTAAAAACTAAAACATCTGCTCTTGATCACATGTTTTGCCTGCACCTGGAATATGAAGGTGTTATTTTTCCATGTGTTTCTCCAGGATGGGCCCCAAGCCGAAGGTCAAAGTAAAACCAAACAGGAAAGCGCGTGGCTCTTCAGACTGTGGTACACATTTGATCACAAGTATCCTTTGGGAGTCAGAAACAAAGAAGCTGTGGATGGTTTTCGGCCACGCTGTAAACGTTAGTCTGACCTGCCGCAGCTCATGTCTACAGGATCCTCTTGGTTATCAAACCCGAGTCCATAAAATGTGTGCTTTCCCTGCTCGCTGTGGTTGCAAAGTCAGACTAAAGTAAATGTGTTTAGCAGTTCATGCTCCTGGTTGCGCCCTCCTTCCCATCTCTGCTGAGCAACAGATTCCCAGATGGCTGATTGTGTTTTCCAGTTGAGACTTTCCCCCCGGTGACTCTCTGGAAGCGAGCAGGGTGTGTTTGTCAATGCGATAGAATTATGTGTCGTACATGTTTATTTCACGGCAGCAAACTGTGCGACTGACTAACAACGAAGCCACCTGCCTCTCTCCCTGCAGCGTCCTATCACGTGAGCCGGATGTTGGCCTTTCCCAGAGTGCTCTAATTAGAAACCACAGACAGAGAAGCCTGCTGGTCCTCTCAGCTGCTCCCGCAGGTATAAACCCCAAATATATCCTGTTGGCAGGCACCTTCTCTATTATTATTCAGCCATAATTCATCAGCTGTAATGTGTGTTTTAGTGTCTGTGGGAAGGAAACATGTCGTAGGAAGTGACTGAACCTGAGCTGGTTTTTGTGTGCAGCTGCTTTAATCCTGTGAGCTCGCAGTCATCGGGGAGGACTCTAACCCTAAACTATTAGAACGGCTGTTTTTCATAATTGTTCTCTTGGAAAACTGGGGAGAAAACACACATCGAAAAGTTGTTCAGACATAATCAGCCAATTCTCCTTAATAACTGCCCAGTTACCTGAAGCCGATTCTGACCCACAGCGGCCCTCCTCTCACCTCCACTCTGCCCAGTTACTGCGGGCCGCTGGCGAGCTGTCTGACCAGCCCCCAGGCGTACGAGGTGAGTGTCCACGTGCACAGAAACACAGCATGCATGCAGAAAACCAACAGTGACGGTCCTTCCTGAGCAGTGATCTGTGAAGAAACCTAATCCCCGCGTGCCGTCCGGGCCGAGGCTTGTGCAGAATAAATCAGATTTCATGTTTAGATGCAGGCGCAAAAACAGCACTTTCATGAGGATCGGTGTCATCCTGAGTCCTGCTGCTGTTTTCTTTCTTTAACCTCTCTTTCTGTCATTTTTGCAAAAAAAACAACAATAAAAAAGGAATAAAACAGTGCCGTCCGTGATCGGGGGAAGGTTTCAGGTATCGGAGACAAAGGAGAAACATTTCCATATGAAGGCCAGCAGTTCATTACATTCACCCGTCTGTGGGGCGATTCTCCAAATCTCGCTCATCTCCACAAACCTCCTCTACTACTACTTACACAGAAAAAAGGATACATTAGAAAATCTCCAAATAAATCATTATGAAGTATGTCACGTCACAGCTGGACCTGAGCCTCAACGAGAGGGTCAGCTGCTCAGCTGAACTATTTTTATCCATTCAGATTTTTTGTTCAAGCATTTCTGTCATTTTTTACTTGCAGTTTCTCATATTTGTAACGAGCATCTCTCGTTTTTTTTTTTAAGCAGCAGCACATTTCCTAAAGAAAAACCATAAAAATTCACATGAGTCTGTGGCCTGATTATTGCCCCCATCTCTGTTACCACATCCAACCAGTAAGAAACCACAGTCCTAAAAATATGAATGATGATCAGACATATCACCAAAAATAGCTGATAAACCCAGGACTCAGACAGTATCAGACAGTACAGATAAGGAAGATTGCACCAGAATTCACAGAAAAATCACTAAAATTAGCCAGTACTGATATTTTTGTTCTTTATTTTCTTTAGTTTTTACACCATAGAAACAAAGAAGTCTTTTATATAAAAAAATAAAACACCCAGCTTTCAGCTCTTCATCATAAAATCAGTCACAGCAGCTGGAATGGATGAGATTAGTATTAACTGAACAGCCAGTGGCAGTCAGCATGGCCGGTAAGCCTGATGTTCAGCTGATCGGCACGACCGAGAGTAAGCGGTGCTACAGTGGATAAAATCTTCTGAACTGCTGCTACAGGATGAATTCATGAAGTCTGAATGCAAAATGAATCCAGAAACACAAGATTAAATGTGGCCAGCTGCAGGATTCACTTCCTGTTTCCAAAGCGCAAACGTGTGAGTTAGCCAGTGATCGTACCCTGAATAATCCTCCTTTTTGGCTCTCAGAGGGCAGCAGGTCAAACAGGTCAAAGCCAGGGTGTGAGCTGTCCTTGATGATGTTTTTGGCTCTGCTGAGGCAGCGGGAGGTGTAGATGTCCATCAGGGAGGGCAGAGGGCAGCCAACGATTCTTTGTGCTGTCTTGACTACTCTCTGAAGCTTCCCCCTGTCTGCCTCAGTGCAGCCATACTGTGATACAGTACATCAGCAGGCTCTCAATGGATGAGCGGTACAAGGTCAGCAGTAGGTTTGAGTCCAACTTCACTTCCTGAGGACCGTCAGGAAGTGAAGTTGCTGCTGAGCCTTCTTGATAACAGCTGTGATGTTATCTGACCAAGAGAGATCAGCAGAGATGAAGACACCATGAAACCTGAAGGTGTGGACCCTCTCCACATCGCTCGCCATTAATGTAGAGGGGGCCTGGGTCAGTCCTGTGCTTCCTGAAGTCAGTGATGATCTCTTTGGTTTTCATGGTGTTCAGTGCCAGGTTGTTCTCTGAACACCAGGCTGTCAACTTTAGGACCTCCTCTCTGTAGGTTGCTGCATCTCCCCTTGACATGAGTCCGACCACTGTGGTGTCGTCAGCAAATTTGATGATGAGGTTGTTATTGTGGGCCGGACTGCAGTCATAGGTGTAGAGGCAGTACAGGAGGGTGCTCAGCACACAGCCCTGTGGGGAGCCAGTGCTCAGTGTGTGGGTGGAGGAGAGATGGGGGCCAAGTCTTGTATCCAGGAACATGTGAGAGGGGGGAGGCCCAGGGTGTGCAGTTTGGTGGTGAGAACATCCGGGATGATTGTGTTGAACGCTGAGCTGTAATCCACAAAGAGCATGAGAGCGTAGCTCTGCTGCTGCTCCAAGTGGAAAGAAACAGTTCAGTTCCTCTGCTAGTGACACACTCAGGTCTCCTGCTGTCACATCACAGCCTCTGTAGTTTGTGATTTTCTGAATGCTCTGCCACAGGACAGGAGGGACTCTATTCTTCTCCGGTAGTCCGCCTTGGCTTTTTAAATTAATTAATCTGGTTAGAGAAAACCCGGGTGTTTTTGCTAACAGTCACATTTCCAATACAGAACTTAATGTAGTCCAGTACCATCCCTGTGAATGTTTCCAGGTCCTCGTGTTCACATACAGTAAGTCCCAGTCTGTGTGTGTGAAGCAGTCCTGTAGGTCGGAGTGTGTTTTCAGGCCAGGTTGTGATGGTTTTTACAGTAGGCCTGGCTCTCTGTCTGAGGGGGGTGTATGCTGAGGCGAGCAGCAGGGAAAGATGGTCGGACTGGCCGAGGTAGGGGAGGGGTTTGGCTCTGTATGTGCGTAATGTTGGAATAACATGGTCAAGAGTGTTCTCCCTCCTGTAGAACACTTGACATTGGTGGAGTTTCGGGAGTACAGTCTTCAAGCTGGCTTTCTTAAAGTCTCCCGCGATAATATGAACACCGTTGGGGTGGGCCTGCTGCTGTTCGTTAATGGTGTTCAGCAGGAGAGTGCCATGCTAACGTTAGCGTCAGGTGGAATGTCCACGGCTGTGACGATCGTTACTGTTAGCTCTCTAGGCAGACAAAATGGCCGACATCTTATAGACATGTTTTCGAGGTTTGGGGAGCAATGTTGAAAAAGGCCTCGATACAGCCAGAGGTCTTTTTCAACCAGAGGAGTCACCCCCTGCTGGGCCTTACAGAGAGTGCAGCTTCAGCTTCATGTTTCAGGCCAGTATTTTATGCTGCCTGCGGACATTTGCAGCACATTCTACTGTTTCTTCTTTAATAGAGGCTTGCAAACCTCTAGGTGCATTACTGCCGCCTTCCTGCACTCGTCGAGTGTTACATCCCACCAGGTATATATTAAAAAATTAATATTAAGACAAAACCAGATGCATAAACCTCTGATTTTAAACATAATGACTATTCAGTAAACCCCTTGTTTGTTCAGTGCTTGGTTTGGAAAATGTGAAAAGGACAGAGGTGGCAGGGGAGTTATTTTTCACTTCCAGCATGAAGAGAAAGTAATGCAGACTTTACCAGCGCGAAAATGCCAAATCACAACTCATCCCATTCATAAACAATGAAAGCAGCAGTAAAGCTGCTGCAGTAATGGAGTAGATGTGAGCTGAGCGTCTTATCGGCAGAGGCCCTGCAGTAACTCCACCAGTGTGTCCGCTTCAGATTAGAAAATCCCAAACATGATATGATTCTTGTTGTTATTCCAATTATTTGGCGTCCCAAAAACATTTTTCTTTTTATCATCCTGTCCAGCGTTTCTGCTGTCTGTCAAATGTCATCGTATTAGAAAACAAAGACAGCTGATCCTCTAGCTCTTTGTGGAGCACCGCCAACATCTGTCGGTGCAGCGTTTGGTGTCGTACCACGAGTAGTTTTGGCTGAAGAGATAACAGTGCTGTACCCATGCTTGTGTGGATATTAGGACGTGTGTGTGTGTGTGTGTGTGTGTGTGTGTGTGGTTTTCAGCTCAAGAAAACCTCTTTAGGAGACATTTTTCCACAGACGGTGATACTTAAAGCTCTGTCCACAGCAGACTGTGGTTAGAAGGCGTTTTCTCTCCTGTTTTGAGTTGAGCTGGCTCCTCGGGAAGGTTTCCTGTGAATACTGAAGCTCTCTCTCAGGAGAATTGTAATATCGTCACAGCAGCCTGCCAGTGAACACCGAGAAAATGGACGGTCGAGAAGCCTTTTTGCATTCAGCGGGCACAAAAGGGCCTTTTCAGCTCTGCCTCAATGATGACCACTGTTCTGAAAGATATTTTACACACTGAAACACCCAGTGAAGGGACGGTCACACTTGGATGCACTCTGGCAAATTCTTCTTTTCATTTTATGTGAAACTCCTGCACACGGAGGCGTTTAGCTCACGCAGCCTGGCACACATTCACTAATCTAAACTGTAATTCAACTGTTTCTCATTTCATTTTATTGATCTGAATGCGGCGCTCTGTCCTGAGCTCTGTGCTCATGAATGTTTTCCCCTCCCAGTTTGTTGCTGCTGGTTTGCCAGCGAGAGGGCTGCCTGCCAGCCTCGTATAATCAGGCCCTTCCAGCCTCAGTGTGGGGAGAAATGATTAAATAAAGCTCCCGGTCTGGTTTCTCCTTCCATTATGGATTCTATAAAACACAGAGGGGGAAATGAACAAAGCCCTTTTGGTTCTTGCTGACCTTAAAATTGTTTTAGAGTGAAAATATGATGGTTCAAAATGATCTAAACTTGATTATAGCAGCAGGACTGAAGGGTTCACACAGAACCAAAAATGCATTTGTCTGCTTTAATCTTTTAAAATGGGTCACAAATATATCGTTCACTTATAGTTCATGTTCTAAGAGGATCATCAGCTAACAGCAGGGCTGTGTTCGCTGTGCTGACAACAGAAGACAAAAATTTTATTTCAAGACAAATTATTTGAACTTGTGGATTTATAGTGAAAATTGTTACTGATTTAAAAAATTTAGTAATTATATAAATACAGTAAAACAAATATTCTGCTTATTTATGCTGAGTTTCTCTTAACATTTTCTCCTTTTACTGAAAGTGAATATTTTTCATTAACCTGCACCTCTGTGGGAACAGGAGTATCCAGAGTTATAATGCAATGAATCATAAAATCATCCCTTTCTTTGATTTCTTCTTTTACAGAAACTGAATAATGTCAGTGTAAATGATACAACTCCAGCGCCCACAGGTGCTAATTTGAGGACCAGTTTAAATGTGAGGAACAAACAGCGGGGTTCCTTTGCATCAGGTTAAAAGTGTAGCAGGGTTCCTGCAGGTCATTTAAAGGTCTGAAAATCATGATAGAACAGTTGCAAGATGTGTTTTTAATTTCAGGACATTTGCTGCAGTTATTAAATCCACGTGTTTAAGGTGGGTAGAAAAAATGAAAACCAGTTTTCATGTCACTTTGTCGCACACGTTATTTTATTTAGAGACTGTGGTCGGGTGGGCTGAAGCTACGCGGCACTCTGAGACCAGAATAATTGTGGCACGTCTGCTGCTGAACCGTTAGCATAGCTCAGTGCAAAGAGCGCATATGAAGCAGACCCTGTCTCAGCTTTTTCACGTTAGGAAGAAACCCATCAGCACACCGCCTGCCTCAGACTTTAAAAATAAATGCCAGAAATATAATTTTATCAGCATGTTCCAGATTCCTGAAAGAAAACTGATGAGCACCAAAATACAGCAAAAACTGATTTAAAGTTTTAGTTACAAGTTGGTTTTAATTTAAAAATCACAAGTAGCTCTTTTAAACTATATATGACATTTAAGATTTGTGCATTTCATCATATATTTTTATTATCTCTTTATCGTCCTCTTCTTTATCTGCCTCCTCCACCTTCTCTCTCTCCTCTTCCTCGTCCTCCTCAGCTCACGCCTCGTCTCCTGAACTGAAGTCAGGGCTATAACACACAAAAACATGCATAAACATGCTTATTTATCCCCGATATTGTCACAATAACTGATTGTCAGCAGATCAGACCTACGACTCTCTGCACAGCAGAGCCGGGTAAACAGCAGCAGCTGGTTATCAGCTCGCATTATCCAGCTAATGTGAGGCTGAGTGTCCTAAAAATCACACTTTTTTCACAGTTTGATTGCATTCTCACGTCGCATAAGAATTTATTCACTAAGTATCCGAGTCTGACAGCCAACAGCAGCTAACAGCGGCCAAATCAGCAGCGCTCATTGACTGAGAACTCCTGGAAATCACCCCAGTATCGCCATCATTGAGAAGTGAGCTGCTCTTATTCAGCGACCTGTCACGGGCTACTCTCACAAAATTTTAAATGGTTGTGGACGCTCCCCACCCGGCATTATGAGGTATGAGGTGATCGGACAGCCCGCACTCACTGAATAAACACCTGCCAGCACCTTTGAGGGGACTCAGGGGTAAAAACATGAAATCTCACCAAATAATTAACATAATTATTTCAAGTTTTATACCTTGTTTATTGCTAAGTGTTGATATTATTACAATATGTTAAAATATAGTGTGTACAGAAACGTTTTTATGCACAAACAGCAGTAGAAACACGTGGGCCGCGGCCATCGTGGGGTACACGGGGTTAATGAAGGTGGGCAAACTTCTAGGTGTGCTACCGCCACCTTCTCGCAGTAATGCAGCGTTACATCCTACCTGTGCAGGCAAAAAAGGAAACTCCGTCTTTTAAGACAATAGTTCAATAAACTATTGATTTTAGTTATTTTTAAACTTAATGAATATTTGAGTATTTAAAAACCGGCCCTAATTGTTTTTTGGTGATGGGTCCAGAAAAGGGAGAGACAGCAGGGAGTTTATTTCTCACTTTTAGCATGAAGAGAAAGTAACATAGGCCATACCAGAGGGAAGACACTGGATCCTCCCATTCATACTCAGCCTGCAGAAAAGGGATATCAGCTGAATATCTTATCAGCAGAGGCTTCGGCGTATAGGGCCACAGCAGGTGCTACAAATAAAGAAAATACTCAATTGTTGGGTTCATGTTGTGCATAAAATGCCGACTGCAGGCTTTCCCTGGTTCCCTGCCAGGATAATTGCTGGAGAGAAAACGTTATGTAATTCTTTCTGATCCCTCCATGAGAGTAATCCCTGCACTGACCTCGTATTAACTCATCCCGCTCTCCCCGGGGGGACCTGGGCCAAATATTGATCATCAGTCAGTCAGTTATAGCTGTGAGAACCTCATGTTGTAGTACTAACCTCTACTCAACCACAGCCACAGGATTTGCTTCAAGTTTAACTCTCAAGTGACCAGAATATTTCAGCAGTATTTATGACCTCAGAAGTGCTTGTTTCAATGACTCTGTGTGTGTTTCTCATACCTGTGACAGATATTCAGATAATTCATTATGAATTTCAACCATTTTTACCCAAAAAAGAACCAAATTACATTTTGCTGCTTCCCTGCTTCGATTTCAAACTAAATCTGAGCAGATATCCGGTTTGGCGATGTGCAGGAAAACATTCAGATTACTGAAATAAATAAACACTGTCATAATGAGATGCTCAATTTCAGATTTTATTCAAATAAAAAGAATACATGTTACACACAGCTTTCCATTCTCCTCCTCATAAAACGATGAAAAGTCGTAGCAGAAGCAGACTTCTGCCAGATTCATGGGAGGAAACGTTTGCGTGATTAAAAATATCACAGCAGCTCAGGGAAATACAGGACTGGCAGTTGGAGCTTAATCCAGCTGAAATCTTCTCCCTTCCCTCGTGTAAATGCGCAGTGTCCTCTGTGAGCCTTTGCACCATTGATGTCCGTGTGTTCATGCGTTCACGCCACACGTGTCCCACATGTGTTCATGTGTCGCCCCCGTGTTCTCCATCCTCCCCTCATGTTCCGCTCTGGCTTTGTTTTCAGAACCACGAGCAGCTCAGAGACCCCGAAACTGACCTGATCCGTAACGACGCGGACCTGACCTTCATGTTTGGTGACACTGCCATCACAGCCAACGGGGCGTCCGGCGGTGGGGCCGACGCCGCTGGGGGGTCGGGCTGGAGTGCAAATGGGAAAAGGAGTGGCAGCACATCAGAAGAGGCGCTGGAGCATGAGCTGGACTCCCACGAGCAGGAGCTGCTGAGCCGAGGAACACGCCTCGTTTTCCCCATCGAGGATCACATCTGACCCTGCCTCCCAACACCCTACCCTGACCTCCAGTCCGCCTCACCCTCAACTTTCTCCACATCAGGGGGCGGCAGCCCTTGAGAGATAAGACAGACTTGAGGAATAAGAGTAGACAGGAGATGGGTGGGGTGGGGTGGGGTGGAGGGGGGGCTTCAGAGTGGCTCTTAGCTCCCTTTGGGATGGAGGGACGAAGCCAAGCTGTGTTTTTATCCTCATTATAGAGATGGAGTTTCCTATGCAGGAGGCACAGTCCTCCAGACCATCAGGAGGGCAGAACTGCAAGTTTTCGTCTGAATAAACAGAAACCAGTAGGTAGGACGGGGGGGGGGGGCTAAAGAAACTCATGCAACATTCAGCCTGCACTTTTCAACATGCAACACTTCAGCTGGAGAAGAAAAAAGTTTTAAAAAGTCATGCTGAAAGGCTTCTGTGCATTCACCTCCATCTGGACGCTCAAACTTTAAAGATAAAAAGAAGCTCTTTGTGTGTTCGCTGTGTTTGTGACGGATTGAGCTCAGTGGAAGGATGTGGACACGCCCTTCCTCTGAGCGTGCTCCACACAGCATCTGGATCTTCTGGTTAAAGACCTTCTTTTATTTCATTATGTCTTATAAGAAAATACTGATTTCCCAAAACAGACCTGAGATGTGGAGTCAAACACAGTTCAGTAAGAGCCTTCATCAGATTTTTAAGCCTTTGCAAAAATGCCACCAAATTTAAGGATGTTTTAAAATGATCAGAAGCAGCTGAAAAATGCTTTCACTGATGATAAATATGCTCATGACTTTGTTGAAACAGCAAAAAAAAACCTGAGAACCAGTTTGATGCCTGAATGACTAATTTAAGCTCTTAACATCCATTAGGCCACCGGTGACCCATCCCTGGGTCAGAGGCAGGGTTTGGTTTGGTTAACATCCAGCCCTTTTTAACCTTTTCTGTAGTGTTTTACCAAAAACAACATCTGAGACTTTATGAAAATTTGCTTTTTTAGTGTGTCGTTAAAACTAAACCCAGTTCTAACCCTAATCTGAGCTCTGGACAGGTCACCAGTGAGCAGGAAGGTGTTGAGAAGTTACCTGAATTGCTAACTGATGCATTCATTCCTTTTCTTCACAAATAAAATTTTAACCATTAGAGAAAAAAATTTTCATAAACATCTCAAAGGCATGTCTTCATGTTCGGCTGCTTTCAGCACTGCTGGTATTTGTTTAGACTCTTTTCTCTCTGATTGATCTTTTGGTGTTAACTTCAATAGTTACTACCTCCAAACCATCAACATGTCCATTAGACCCCATTCCTACTAGACTGCTCAAAGAAGTCCTTCCATTAATTGATGCCTCAATCTTAAATATGATCAATCTGTCTTTATTAGTTGGCTATGTACCACAGGCCTTCAAGGTGGCAATAATTAAACCGCTACTTAAAAAGCCATCACTGACCCAGCTGTCTTAGCTAATTATAGGCCAATCTCCAACCTTCCTTTTCTCTCCAAAATCCTTGAAAGAGTAGTTGTAAAACAGCTAACTGATCATCTGCAGAGGAACGGTTTATTTGAAGAGTTTCAGTCAGGTTTCAGAATTCATCACAGTACAGAAACAGCATTAGTGAAGGTTACAAATGATCTTCTTACAGCCTCTGACAGTGGACTCATCTCTGTGCTTGTCCTGTTGGACCTCAGTGCAGCTTTTGATACTGTTGATCATAACATTTTATTACAGAGATTAGAGCATGCCATAGGTATTAAAGGTACTGCACTGCAGTGGTTTGAATCATATTTATCTAATAGACTCCAATTTGTTCATGTAAATGGGGAGTCGTCTTCACACACTAAGGTTAATTATGGAGTTCCACAGGGTTCTGTGCTAGGTCCAATTTTATTTACATTGTACATGCTTCCCTTAGGCAGTATTATTAGAAAGCATTGCATCAATTTTCATTGTTATGCAGATGATACTCAGCTTTATCTATCCATGAAGCCAGATGACACACATCAGTTAGTTAAACTGCAGGAATGTCTTAAAGACATAAAGGCCTGGATGACCTCTAATTTCCTGCTTCTAAATTCAGATAAAACTGAAGTTCTTGTACTCGGCCCCACAAATCTTAGAAGTACAGTGTCAAACCAGATACTTACTCTGGATGGCATTACTTTGGCCTCCAGTAACACTGTGAGAAATCTTGGAGTCATTTTTGACCAGGATATGTCCTTCAATGCACATATTAAACAAATATGTAGGACTGCTTTTTTACATTTGTGCAATATTTCTAAAATTAGAAACATCCTTTCTCAGACTGATGCTGAAAAGTTAATTCATGCATTTATTACTTCTAGGCTGGACTACTGTAATTCATTATTATCAGGCTGTCCTAAAAGCTCCCTGAAAAGCCTTCAGCTGATCCAAAATGCTGCAGCTAGAGTACTGACAGGGACTAGAAAGAGAGAGCAGATTTCTCCCATATTGGCTTCTCTTCATTGGCTCCCTGTTAAATCCAGAATAGAATTTAAAATCCTTCTCCTAACATACAAGGTCTTGAATAATCAGGCCCCATCTTATCTCAAAGACCTCATAGTACCGTATCACCCCAATAGAGCACTTCGCTCTCAGACTGCTGGCTTACTTGTGGTTCCTAGGATACTTCAGAGTCAGAATGGGAGGCAGAGCCTTCAGCTTTCAGGCCCCTCTTCTGTGGAACCAGCTCCCAGCTTGGATTCAGGAGACAGACACCCTCTCTATTTTTAAGATTAGGCTTAAAACTTTCCTTTATGATCAAGCTTATAGTTAGGGCTGGATCAGGTGACCCTGAACCCTCCCTTAGTTATGCTGCAATAGGCCTAGGCTGCTGAGGGGGGTTCCATAATGCACTATTTCTTCTTCATCACCTCTCTTTCCTTCTGTTTATACCCCACTCTGTATTTAATCATTAGTTATTAATACTCTGTCTCTCTTCCACAGCATGTCTTTTGTCCTGTCTCTCTCCCCTCAGCCCAACCGGTCACAGCAGATGACTGCCCCTCCCTGAGCCTGGTTCTGCTGGAGGTTTCTTCCTGTTAAAAGGGAGTTTTTCCTTCCCACTGTCGCCAAGTGCTTGCTCATAGGGGGTCGTTTTGACTGTTGGGTTTTCTGTGTAATTATTGTAGGGGGTTTACCTTACAATATAAAGTATCTTGAGGCGACTTGATGTGAATTGGTGCTTTTTAAATGGAAGTGAATTGAATTGTTTCTGCTGCAGGTCAGTCGGCAACACCCACAAATCCAAACTGTGAGGCGGCTGAAATGCAAATTTTCACTGACTTTGTGTTTGGTGTCTGGTTGCTGTTAACTATCACAGACCATCCAGCAAGTGGTAGGCAATGACTTGTTGGCAACTTCAGGGGGCTCTTCAGTGTTCCTTATTGCTGGAGAGCTCACATCTCTGTATTATCTTCCCTCTCTCTTTCTCCTTTGCGAATGCACGGGCATTTTCCTCCTGGAGGCGTGTTGAAGTTGAGTTGTCTCCAGCTTTTCAGCAATTAGTTGAGGGGTGTTTGCAGACAAGTTGATACCTTCCTTTGCAGACAGCAGGTGACCAGATCAACCTGCTGCTGACCAGATCAATCCTACAGATGTTTAAGGCGCAGCTCTGTGTACCTTTTAGCGACTCCCACCCACCAACTTGCCAAACCATCAGCAAATACCCATTTTTCCATTGGATCAGTGGGTGGCAGGGTGCTGCCTGTCTCTAGGCCTGTGTGACTGTTTTTATTTTAAACCACTTCTGAATGGGGGCGCCAGGGTGGCTCAGCGGTTGAGCAGGCGACCACGTATGCCGTGTGGCAGTGCAGAGGGTGCTCGTTTGAGTCCCGACCTGTTGCCATTTACTGCGTGTCTTTCCCCATCTCTCTCCTCCCGATTTCCTGTCTCTCTACACTGAAAATCTGTCAAATAAAGGCCAAAAAATAATTATGAAAACTCACTTCTGACTGGCACTTACCTGCATCAGCTGTGTGTGTACACGTAAATATCAGAGTCTCTGCTCCTCCATATTAACCTCAGTGTGAACACATAAACATTCACTGACACCCTCATTTTCTGGTACGCAGTCTGGACTCATTCACTCATGAAAAAACTGTTTTGAAGCTGATTGATTCAGAAGGTTGAAAACTTAAAGCCTGCTCTGCTCATACATCTCATACTACTAAACCTTTTAAAATAAAAAACCATGCCGGTATTCGTATTTGGAGGGAAGAATTGTTGATGTGATTTTAAGAATTTCTTACAAAATTTCTGTTTGTGAAAAACAAACTTTGTTAAATGAAGGAGGTCTGCGTAGAGCTGTTTCTGAACGGTCTTTCCTCTCATTCTGCAGCCACATCACATCATTTATTCTCCTGACGGTCACTGCATATAAATGATACTTTAGACTTCCCTGATCTTTTAATGCTACTGAGCCAAGGACAGACCTCTGAAAGACAAGAACCTGTTGTTCTTTTTGGAGGTCAGTGAAAGGATGTGAACCTTCCACAGCTTCTGCCCTGGAGTCAAACTCAAACATGTTCTCTCAGTGTGGATTCTTGTATTTAAATGTCATGCTTCCACCAGATCCACTGACCTGTTTTCACATGAGACAAATGCTAAACATGCAAATTCTCTGCACAGGACAATGAGCTAAAGTTTTCCTCCAGTTTGCTTCAGCTATTATTAACTCCATTACTTTCTGTTTTCTTTATTGCACTGCAGCATTACTGACAGCTGGGATGTGCACCCCCCCCCCTTCAGATGAACATGTAGCTGTAATCTGATCGGCGGAAGCAGCAGCATGTTAGCTGGGAGCTTTTCTGAGCAGCACTTTGTCAGTTTTTCCTCTAAAAGGCCACATTTTGTTCAGACAGCCAAGGCACAGCCCTGTTTAAAAATGCCGACACAGCAAGAATCGCCTCTGTTCCCACCACATTCACCACCGTGTAACTGCAGGCTGTGGCGGCCGCATTGATGTTTGTGTGCAGAGGAGCAGGTGTGAAAGGCATGGCTGTTTCAGATTCAGCTGAAGGCTTTCAGCCGCTCTCTGGGGCCTCCAACAGGAAATGAGTCTATCTGTGTGAGCCACTGCAGAGCTCTATGCTGCGTGGGTCATTAAAGTCGAGCTGGTGTGAGACTGTCTGATGTGACCTGGTAGGGAAACTGTAATCTCTACTTTAGGACTCCTGATGTCTTCTCTGTGATGTTAAAGGTAACACAGCCTCATGATTTTTTTTTGTGTGTATGTGTCCTGAATGTGAAAAAAACAGACAAAACTGTGATTTTTTTTTTTTTTTTTTGCTCGCTGTATCAGCTAACACATGCAGAGAAAGTCCAAGGAGCAGCCCACGCTGGTCGGCATGTTTGGGACTTTTCTTTAAGAATGTGGGAGCACTTTACGGGCGAGTCAGACGATGGCTGCACAGATAAACAGGCAGTTTGACACCTTAACTCTGACCTCCGTGTGCACTCTCAGACTGTTGTGCTGTCAGTTGTCTTGCCGGCTATATTTAAATGCTCTCTGCACCTGAGACCAACTGTCAATATGTGCAACTGTTGTTTTTAGTAGCAACTGGCAGCCTGGCTGTATCCACTGTGGTTTGCATGTCAACATGTTATTAAAATCATTGATTTCTTATCCAGCGGTGGTGTTATTTTTGCTGAAGAGGCCATCAAACAATACAGGATGCACCAAAGTGCAAGTTTTCACAGACTGCTCATATTTATATGTGATGACACGTTATTGGTGTTTAATTACTTTTAATTTCTCAATATCTGTGAAGTTGAGCAGCTCATACATGAAGCTAAACCCTACAGATCCTCTTACAAACTTCCTCTGTCAAAATGCATCAATAAAGAAGTCACTGTGGCTAAAATGAGAAGTTTCTAATGTGAACAAAGGTGGACTCCAGCCGCGTCTCTCATCTGCTTATTTCCTTAAAATACCATCCAACATGTTTTCACTGACATTAAATCCCTGCTGCATGAAACGGACTGCTGTTTCCTACTAAAGAGATTTTTTATTTTTGGCCTTTTATTGGGTCGTGACAGTGAAGAGCGAGGGAGATGTTGATTTTAAAGACAGGAGGCCGAGCTGAAGATGGACAGGACGACTAAATCACAAAATTCATTACTGCCTATAGTTCTAGTGTCTGAAATATCACGTGTTTAGACTTTGTAACATAAACATACGGAAAGAATCGTCTTATTTCTTTATTGCTTCACCAACCAGCTGGATGTCCGTTGAATTTCAGAGTTAACAAAGAAAGGCTGTTCCTCTCTGTGGTGAGAATCAGACGGCTTTAAAAGCACATGTATGTATATACATATGTTACAGCAGTGAAAGGCAGTAATCAGTCTCCACTTTGCTGTGTCCTTGCCAAGGCTATGTAGCTTTTTAAATCATAGTGTTGTTGTTTTCAGAAATGCTCAGTATGATGATGAAGCAGATGTATTTCATTTTCTCTCCGCTCGTCGGTAAATGTGGTTGAAACTGCCCTGAAGCCATGAAGGATATGCAACAATCCTTCTAAAACAAACCTATTTCAGTCTTTTGACAGATTGCAGGGATGTTTCTGCAGAGCGATCCTGGGAGGCATCAGCTGTCAGAGGCTGACTCGACACAGACTTCTTGGATCTGTCACAGACCTTATCGCTGAGGCGCAGAGACAGTGCAGTCTTAACATCAGCTTCAAGATTTGCTTTATGGATGCACAGTTTGGGAACTAAGAGCCTCTCTTCAGTGGGTGGAGTGCAGGACAAAGGGGAGCTGCTCAGGATGCTCAGTGTGCTGCGGTAACATCCCTTCAGTTACATGGAGCCGGATGAATCTGTATTATTAGCTCAGCGCTGACTTCACTGGACTCTGACACATTCAGCCAGCTAAAGGACATTTGGGCCCAGCAGCTTACATGTTCAGTCAGTTTTGATTTGATGCAGAGCTTCTGAGACACGGCTGAGACATTGTACTTATTTCATATCCAAGGATCCACTGAGGAGCCCACAGTGACAATGCTGTGCACTCACTCAACACAGAGATGCCTGTGGCAAACCAGAGGACGACTGTCCTTTGGTCCTGTCTTATTTGGACTGCTGAACACTGTGTACCTCGCGCAGGATCTAAGAGTACTTAAGTATGCTTTTCACTGCTGTGTTATATCACATTTCAAACAGCTGAGTTCTGTGTGTGTCACAAATCCAGCTTTGTCACTGTGTAATATTGAGAAATACAGATGCTTGTTAATGCAAAATGTTTTGTTTATTATTTACTGCTTTTTAGAGATGTTTAGAGTGAATATTGTTGGTAGAATTAGTTAAAGTTGAGCAGTGCACAAAATATATTTATCACTGACCGAAGTCTTCATGTAAACGTAGCACAAAAAGTGAGGCAGGTGGGTTTGGGGGTGATTTCTTTGTTGCCTCTTGGTAATAAATCATTGGAAAGCCTGTTTATTCCCCTTAAATGGAGCCAGGTTTCTAAGGAAAATGCATTCTTTCACTTCCTGTCATATATCTTGTTTTCCGGGGGGGGGGGTCTGACCAGAGTTTCTAATGATGAGCTCAGTGTATGTACAGTCACCCGCAGATTTTTTTCTCCTATTGGATCTGTGATATCCGGCTTCTGTTTGTCAGCGGCGCTCAATCAGAAGAAAGTCTTCTTAAAGGGGGAGGAGCTAAAATGGAATGTTTCATACAGGATGAACTGAGAGCCCGCGATCAGACAAAGGTGGATTATTTTGAACTGGGACTCATGCGAAGCTGGCCGAGGAAAGTCTGAGAATGGAAATACAGAGACGGAAATGTTCTCCATTTACTCCAACTTGACCAGGACAGCCAAGACATGAGCGTGAATGAAATCTCATGTGCTCCTAAAGTAATCAGTGTGGATCAGCATTAATGTGCACAACAATCACACACACGAGTTCTTCAGGGAGTGTTTCTCTAGTTTTTATTTAGTTTTCGAGTCAGTTTAAATAGTCTAAAGTTATTTCTCTCTTCACTGAGAACATCATTACAGAACCAACCTCTGAACACGCGGATGTCAGTAAACATTTCACCCCTCGAACCACAGGGGGCACAGCCGGGGGGAAGCCTCTCAGCATTTAAATTACCCCCACCCCCAAATCATATATTCAAAGAGTTACCCAGGACATTTCAATTTAGTACAGAGGTTCCTCTGAAAAAGTAAATATATCTATCAGTGTCACAGACTGCACCTGCTGTCCTCGTGTGTTTGTAGTGCTGGATGTCCTCAGTGCATCACCATATTCACACGCTCATGTTCCCATGAGGAGGAACCCTTACACGGACTTCAGGCTGATTCAGAGCTTCCTATTATGAAATGATGTGACTTTAAGTGGAGCACCTCCCATTTGTCTTGGCTGTGGTTTACAGCTTTTTCTTTCATTTATGGGCTGTTCCACAGTACCTGCCAGTTCAACCCTCTGAGCAACAACAGATGGAAAAACATGTTTTCTTTAAAATTACACCGTCACAGCTGTAAAAACAGGTGTAATTTTCACCTTTCTGATGGTCCCTGAATGAACCGTGGCCAAATCTAAGCTTACAAACGTGATGTAAACTCTGCATGAACCAGATCCTGGGAGAACGAATAAAACCGAGCTCTTCAGCACAACTGAGAAGCCGAGACCACCCGTCACGAAACAACAGCTCAGGTTAATATTTTTAAAATGAAAAATCACAGAAATGAAACTGTTTTGTTGTTTTCCTGATTTCTGGCATCGTAACTCTGCCACACTGCTGTGTGCTTCCCCCGAGCTGCAGGAGTTTATTCTGCAGAGAAACATGTGGAGCAAAGACACACCCAGAAGCTGCTTGAGGTTTCCAGGGTGAACCACTTGAGCAGTAAAATATTTCCACGTGTGGGAGGCCTTTGAGGAGATGATAGGGGTATCTCAAAAACTGAAACCCTTTTGGGGGTGCATATTACAGCATTTTACAACATTTTAGACACAAACTAAACAACGTGGCTCCGTACCCTGAGCTGCTTTTGAGAGGACTGAGGTGCCTCTGCACGAGGAGGGGGAAGGAATCTCACACCCATGTGAGTGTTTTGTCAGAGGGGCGCTGCAGCTGTGTAGATTCCTGAGGGCCGGGGGCAGAACAGCAGTTCCTCACAGAGGCCCCCTTTCCAGAAAACACTCTACTTTCTTCTTTTAACATTAGCACTGTTAGTGAGCCAGCTGCCATTTAGTACCAGTAATGCTCAAGATTGCTGCCACCCTGAGTCACAGGCTGGACGGATAAGTCACACAGGTGAGAGCGGAGCTGATGCGGCCACTCTGGATCGTTGCAGTCACCTCCTGAGAAGGACCCGTCGTGGGCTTTTTATGGCGCTCATATGCAGGGAGGGGGTTTGAGGACGGATTAGTGCGACTAAAAGGACAGAAAGATCAAGATCGACCGGCGTAACGGCGGCACACGCCGGCCGCTTGTTTCATCCCCCTGCTGGTGTTGGACAGAAAACAGGAAAAATGAGCCGCCTTCTCCTCGTTCCAAATCCATCTGTCTGTGACTGGCTGCTCTTTCCACTCTGATTTTCTCCAGTTCATCAGCGTGTATCGGCTGAAGGAAAACAACCCTGAGACATGCCTGAGAACTCCTAGAGGACCACATTCCAGCTGCTTGTTTTGTTAAACCATCTTCTGACCTCAGGCTTTAACACCAGGACCCTGGAAGAGAAAAAAAAAAGCTGAGGATTAAAAATAAAAATCCTTAAGCTGTGACAGAGCTGCACACTTAAAATCCTGGAACAAGGACCCAAATCCCAATGCAAGAAAACAAAAAATGAGCCTTTACAGGCTGATGCAAACAGTCAGAAAACAAAATCCAAAAAGTAAAACAGGAGAACCAGAAGACAACACCCATCACCGATGGGGATATCCTCCTGCAATTAATGAAATTATAAAATTCAATTCCTACTGTCGTCAAGTGCGTCTTTACAATATAAAGCACCTTGAGGTGCTATATAAATAAAATTAAATTCAATTCTATTCGGTTCAATTTTATTTATATAGCACCAAATCATGACAGTCACTTCATGCTGCTTTATATTGTAAGGTAAATAATAATCTACACTTGGCGACAGTGGGAAGGAAAAACTCCCTTTTAACAGGAAGAAACCTCCAGCAGATCCAGGCTCAGGGAGGGGCAGCCATCTGCTGTGATCGGTTGGGCTGAGTGGAGAGAGACAGGACAAAAGACATGCTGTGGAAGAGAGGCAGAGATCAATAATAATGATTAAATACAGAGTGAAGTATAAACAAGTAAATAAAGGTGAATGAGAAGAAACAGTGCATTATGGGACCCCCCCCTCAGCAGCCTAGGCCTATAGCAGCATAACTAAGGGACGGTTCAGGGTCACCTGATCCAGCCCTAACTATAAGCTTGATCATAAAGGAAAGTTTTAAGCCTAATCTTAAAAATAGAGAGGGTGTCTGTCTCCTGAATCCAAGCTGGGAGCTGGTTCCACAGAAGAGGGGCCTGAAAGCTGAAGGCTCTGCCTCCCATTCTACTCTGAAGTATCCTAGGAACCACAAGTAAGCCATCAGTCTGAGAACGAAGTGCTCTGTTGGGGTGATACGGTACTATGAGGTCTTTGAGATAAGATGGGGCCTGATTATTCAAGACCTTGTATGTTAGGAGAAGGATTTTAAATTCTACTCTAGATTTAACAGGGAGCCAATGAAGAGAAGCCAATATGGGAGAAATCTGCTCTCTCTTTCTAGTCCCTGTCAGTACTCTAGCTGCAGCATTTTGGATCAGCTGAAGGCTTTTCAGGGAGCTTTTAGGACAGCCTGATAATAATGAATTACAGTAGTCCAGCCTAGAAGTAATAAATGCATAAAGATGGTTATCACCATCATAGATATGATTCAAACCACTGCAGTGCAGTACCTTTAATACCTATGGCATGCTCTAATCTCTGTAATAAAATGTTATGATCAACAGTATCAAAGCTGCACTGAGGTCCAACAGGACAAGCACAGAGACGAGTCCACTGTCAGAGGCTGTAAGAAGATCATTTGTAACCTTCACTAATGCTGTTTCTGTACTGTGATGAATTCTGAAACCTGACTGAAACTCTTCAAATAAACCGTTCCTCTGCAGATGATCAGTTAGCTGTTTTACAACTACTCTTTCAAGGATTTTGGAGAGAAAAGGAAGGTTGGAGATTGGCCTATAATTAGCTAAGACAGCTGGGTCAGTGATGGCTTTTTAAGTAGCGGTTTAAGTACTGCCCCCTGAAAAGCCTCAATAGAAATGTAGAAGTCAGGATAGCATTACAGCCCTGTTTCACAACAGGAACCCTTATTCGTCTGATTACCTTCTGCAAACTATTTTTCCCTCATTTGGAGGCCTTGTCCTAAACTTTTATCCGAATACTTTCTGCTTCCACAGCGTTACATGTTAACGGTTATGCAGCGTCCCGGTTCTGAGGCCTGAGATGGCAGAACTTTTTTCTTAACAACAAACATTTTGAAGGTTTAGGAGTGAAAGGTTATGGAAACATTTCAGATGGTGCATTGAGGATGTTTTTTCAGCATTATCCTGAGGGAATGTTTTGCAAAAGCACATTTTATTATAACCTGCACCTCAGCGACAAAACGTAGCGAACATTCAGTCTCAGTTTGACATGTAGCCTTCCAGGAACGATTTTTCAAATGAGAAACATCCTCAAACGTTCGTTGAACAGTCAAATTGTGTGTTGTGTCAGTGCTGTGGGAACGTTCTCCTTTAGCTGGGGTTGCTCTGCCTGCTGCCGGGTGGACGTCGACGCCTCGCAGGGGGCTCATCCCTAAAGGGCTGTATCTGTGAGAGCTGGTGGTGACAGCCTGGCTGTTCCCCCCGGGAGCTCTACCCCATCACGTGCGGACACATACAACGACCCCCTTCTTAACAGCAGAGCAGCGACTCGCTCCCAGCCCCCCGCCATCCGCGAGGGGAGCCAGAAATGCCAGGGACAGAACAATGAGGCCTCTGTTGAAGAGGGGGGATATTTCTGAGTGGGACACTGAAATCAGTCACATTGGTGTCAGTTGGTTTGGACTCTGAGGAACGGCTGTCCTGTGCAGACTGAATGCTGTGAAATCTAACATGTGATAAACTGAGTGCGAGAAAACTGGGACATATTAACAGATTCTGATTGTTAATGTCATCAGAACAGCAATACGAGATGATGCTGCGACCCATTAACGAGTGGATTTAACTAAAACCTGCAGCTGGATTAAAGTTTTATTTTAATAATCACAATCAAAACATTTCCAAAGAGTCCCTGAATGCCACACGCTCACACTGAGCATGGGAACAACCGACCTATCAGACGGAGAACGTTACAGTCCGGGTTTTCTCAGCTTCTTTGGAGCTTTTCTCTCAGTGTTTCTGATGGGGTTTTTTTTTTTTTTTTTTGCATGACATCATAAAATAAACTGAAACATGACTGGCTGATTCTAGGGGGGGTCAGGTGGGAACTTCTCTTTGATTTATTGGATTTTATTTGGAACTGAAACCAGCAGATAAATGACAAACGGCTGTAACTCGCCCCAAGCCTTTACCTCTCATCACAGTGAAGTTTGTGCATCAGTAAGTCACCAGAATGCAAAGCGTCATTAACGTGTGACAAAGTGAACAGACCTCACACCTTCGGCTGTCGCCCGAGGACGAGCCAGAGCGGCTGTGAGCGCCTCGTACCTGCAGACTCTGTTATCGGACACCCTGAGCATCAGGCTCTTCGTGTCTCTGCACCTTTCTGCATCCAGTTAGGATTGTAATGTCTTTATTTATGTAAAGGAAAACACAATAATCAGCTTCTGCTGAGCAAGTCCTCTGCTTCCTCCATGTTTTGATGGTGCATGTGTTCTCACATACGGCTGCAGCGTCAGAAGCTCAGGGAGAACCCTGTAACTGAACCGTGCAACTGTGAAGCTAAAAAATGTGTTCATACACTGTATGCATTTCTCATCAGGTTGTACAGGCCTTGTGGTGATGCCACTTCATTAAAACTCTTCCATGTCCTACAAACACAGGACTTCGTTGTACCTTTATGAGTACGCCGGCTGTTGCTCCTGTGGTTTGCAGCATGTGACGCAGGATGCAGGACCCCCCCCGTAAAACATTTTCTGCACATTAACAGAAAGTTTCTGTGTTTCTTCCGGGGCATTCTGCTTGCAGTGCTTTTCATGTGACTTTGCAGCTGTGCCGATTTACCACAGGAACATTTGTTCGTAGTGACGGAGGCAGAGTGGTTTTCTCAGGCTGCTCATCATCAGATTTATAAATGAAAAAGCAGCGTTTGTTTATCCTTTCTGTGCTTCTGGCAGCGGTCAGATATATACAACCAAACAGGAAGGACACGGCAACAGGTGGCACAGCGCCCACAACCAACCAACAACCAAAGCACCACAAACTACAAGACACACACCTCATGTCAGAGTGGAGGGCGAGGACCCAAACGCAGGAAAACTGAAGGTGAGCTGAGGTGAACTTAAAGCGAGTCATTTATTGCCTGATAAAGGTCCAGAAAGCAAAACATCAAATCCAAAAGAGAAAAGTAAAAGTAAATACTGAAGCTAGTAGAAACAGACTGGGACGTGGGGAACATAAGCAGATGTTCTGATGAGGGACGGCCGGAGAACGAGTCACAGGTGAACTAAATCACTGCAGACGAGACGAAGGAAGCAAGACTCCCGAAATAAAACAGGAAGAGTGACAGCTAAGCAGACACATACTTGAATGAACTTAATGCAGAGGGCCTGACCCCAGAGGGAGGAACTCGGGGAGGAATAATGAAAGCTGTGGGGAACTAGGAACAAACTACAAACTTCCACTAAAGGGAAATCCCATGAAACAATATGAAGGTTCAACAAGAATCAAAAGAATATTTGAAACAACAAGAAAGTTCAAAACAAGTTCAACATAACTGACTCGGGGCTCTCACAGCAGCTCTTCGCCTGATATCAGACGCCAGGAAGTGAGACTCCTCTCCCCTACTGACGGACAGAAACGAACCAGGGTTCATCTGACCTCTGACCTTTCCGGTCGTGGTCCTGGTTCTTACGGCTTGTTTCGGATTCCAGATGTTTGCACAGATTTGTCACAATTAGGAAAATCCAAGCAGCAAAAGCTGAAGTCCCAAACATCAAAAGGCTAAAAATGTGTATGCGTAGTTGGGAGAATAATGAGCCTTTCACACTGAGCAAGAATTAAATATATAATAGTAACATTTAAAACAGGGTTCGAGCTGCTGTTTAACCTGCAAACTGCCCCATACGGTGAGCCGCAGACAACAACAGATCATCACCGAATACATTCAAGCAGGCGAGTCAGGAGTCTTCCTCCCAACAATGAGCAAATACAGGACGATGAAGGTCTCAGCTCCCACAAAGCTGCAAACTACCAGCACAGAAACGGCTGAGAAACACTGCGTGTGCGCGTTCATACAGAGCTGTCTGTGAGGCATCAGCGCCGACGCAGACCGTCCGTGCCCAGAGGAGGGCCGACGCACCGTTAATGGAGGTGCAGCTGCTGCCGTTGGTGGGAAATTACGAGTCTGCGGATGGCACATCTGGAGCACAGAGCGGAATATGTGACAAACATCAGCAGTTAAACTGGAATGTCGGTTTTCGCTATTACCCCCGTGACGATAATTTCTTTGCGATATTATGTTTTTGTTTCCTGTTTCGGTCTCCTCTGGGTTTCCCTGCTTGCCGTCTTGTTCTTTTGGTTTTCCTCTGCTTTTCCTTCCTGATTTTCTTTACCTGTGCCTCAGTGTGCACACACCTGTCCTCTCCTGCCTCAGCGGTTTGTGTCCTCGGTTTTCCTGCTTGGGTTTGTGGGCCACATGCAGCTCAGTTTTGATCTGAACTCTTACCTTCTAACCCATAAAATAAATGCTCCCCTCTGCATGAGAGAATTCTGAATCAGGTCTTATTTATGAAAACATGAAATGGGTCTGATGTCACCACCAACAAACCAGTTAAACTGCAGCTCCAAATCTGTCTCCAGATTTTCTGCTAATTCAGCATTCAGCTTGGGTTTGATTTGATCGATGGGCTAACCCTGTATTCTTTAGTATGTATTAAATATGAGCATTTTCAGAATGAACTTTAACATGTTTACACCAAACAGGGTACATTTGGAGGCGTTTTTATAGGTTACATGTTGTGGTTTGGCCTACTTTATATTAAACTGCGCTCTAAACTCTCAGAGGCCTCAGCTGTGACCTGGAGGCGCGCTGATTTATCTGATAAGCGCTACTTGTTGACTCTGCGGTTGCAGTTTGCCTCTGTCAGTGGGAGGTCAAAGGTCAGGGAGGCAGCGCTCAGCATCAGCAGCAGCAGACTTCCTGTGCTGACAGGCTGAAAACATGCTTGTTTTTTCTGCCTTACCTGAAACTGCTTTCCCTCAGGTCGCTTTATCCACGCGGTTCTTCTGGTAGCCCAGCTGCCTCATGACCTCGCTGCAGTAAGCCTCCACCTGGCTGATCTGCTCCACGTTCAGCCGCTCCCTCCACGCGTAGATGGCCTCCTTTGCGTCCCGCGATGAGATGAGGAAGGGCTTGTCTGAAGAGTAGCCTTGGCCGTGCGTCATGTTCAGCGCAAACCTCTCCAAAGCTGGGGACGTGGACAGGTTGGAGAAGCGGAAGAGCCTCTGCAGCTCCTCCATAGGGTGCAGGACCAGGTCCTCGTAGCGGATGCGCATGTAGTTCCTCCGCAGCCACGGAGGCGCGTTCTGCACCAGCATCATGTCGCTGAGCCAGTTGTCGCAGATGAGCTCCATGGCGCTGGACACGTAGCTCTCCGCGCGGTTCACTCGGTTGCTCGGTGCCAGGAGCCGCTTGTACCTGTCACTCTGTTTCTTGCTCCTCAGCACCTGGATGCTCTCCTTCACCAGGGCCTGCTTGGACTTGAGGCGCGAGTTATGCACAGCCCTCGGGTCCCTGAAGAGCTGGATGATCTGCAGGTTTATGTTGGGGTCTTTCATCAGAGGAACCAGCGTGCTCAGGTCCAGGACGCGGACTCCTTTGATCACCATCACCGGGTACTTCTTACACTCCCTTTCCAGATCTCTGAGGTCCTTCTTTTGGCACTTTGCGCACCGGTCCTCTTTCACCAGCCCGATTTCGTGGCGCTTGTGCGCGTCGCAGAGCGGCTCGGAGCAGATCACCTTGTTGGTTTTCCAGCCGAAGATGAAGGAGGTGGAGATGTTCTGCGAGCCTGCGTAAAGTTTGAGGACGGAGAAGTCGCAGCGGTACAGGGAGCTCATCATGTCCCGCACTGCGCCCTGCAGGCTGCCCGCGTCTCCGGGGTACAGAGCCTGCCAGATGTGCCACATGGGCTCGTACAGGTAGAACACGTCTGGGTGCTGGTTGAACAGCTCCCCTAGAAACGAGGAGCCGGTTCTCCAGGTGGCGTGCAGGTAGATATTGATCCGAGACTGGCTCCGGTTGCCGGCGAGCTCCGCCGCCGCGTCGCTGCCGTTAACTTTCCCGTTATCATCCCACAGCAGCGCCACCGTGTTCTCCAGGTCCGGGCACCGAGGCTGCTGCTGCAAGCCGCGTGCCGCCTGCTGAACAGACTTGTCCCGGTAATCCAGCACGTACGGGACGAGCAGGAGCAGCCCGGTGTAGGCGAGTATCAGAACCAGGTACTTCTTATTCAGCCTCCTCTTCATCTCCTCTCCGCTGCAGAGCTGCTCGTCCGGCGTCTCCGCAGCTGTCTGTGACGCGCCCGCTCTGCGATCTGAGCTTATCTGAGAGCGCGGGTTAGCCACGCCCCCTGACGGCAGAATAACCCCGTTCCTCTCCTCTCTGTCCTCGCGCGCTCCTCCGGGAATCATAAAAGCGCAGCTCCGTTTCGCACCCGGACGTGCACGGTTCTGCCTTTCTTCTCAATAATGCACGCAGCGTGGAGGAGGGGCGCGCCTACGTCACCAGAGAGCATCGAGGGAAAGAGGCGTCAACAACTACCGTGTACCGTAACCGTGCCGGAGCGCACTGAACCATGGGAGGCCGCAAGGACGCACCTGTCAGTCGGGTAGCGGCCCGTACGGGTGCTCACGGTCAGGTTTATAAGGGCAGAGCGAAGATGTGCATTTTTTCTAGAAACGTCAGCCATCGTTTGATGGAAACAGGGGTAAATAAATTCAATTTAAAAGATTTATACAGATTTTTACTGTCGTAAGTGTTGGTAGCGTCACAGCACCACGGCCGCCTTACGGCATCCGACATTTTAATTTCGGGCATGAAGCGGGCAGAAGCACAGAGTTTACAGCCGCAGCTTTTCTGTAGCCCCAAGTTCAGCCGCCACAACCGGCAGATTCTCCCACACCCGCGGAGGTGCTGCTGGGCTCCAACCGTTCCCTGACGGCCGTAAAGCCTCAGAAAGAGGCGCCAGGGAGCGCGCCCTGCCGTAAATCCTCAGAAACAGGCGTCAGGGAGCGCGCCCTGCCGTAAATCCTCAGAAACAGGCGTCAGGGAGCGCGCCCTGCAGGAAACAAGAATTATTGAAGCGTTTAAACTAAAATAAAACATTTTGTCTAGAAGCAGATCGGCATAAAGTAAAATCAAAGCATTAATACTTTTTCATAATTCTTAAACTTTTTCTGAATCAAAACCCTTCAGAATATTTTGTCTTTTGTCTCATTATTTTGGGTAACTGCACTTAGTGACATGTTTCTAATGACTTTGCACATTTATAATCCATTATAAGGAGAGACCTGCGACTGCACCACATCCTCTCTTACTGATGTCAGAGCCTTCGGTACAGCTTTGATCGAGCTATTCGAACATTTTACCGCACACTGAAGTCGATATTTGTCACTAAACTCTCTGTGTTGTTACACATTTTCGTCCATAAAATGAGCAACAGCTTGAATTCCTTCAGCATGCACATAGATTTTCTGCTGCGTGGACATATCTGTTATTCCAAACAAAAGGAGCTCGTTTTCCTCCGTCACCTGTGATCCAGTGAGTCTGACCCAAGTCAGATGTTCTGAACTGTCCGACCGTGTCTCCGATAATGAAATACCTTCATTCAGTCCAGCAGCGGAGAATCATTTGTAATCACTCCGTTACTGCTCCCCAATTATCTAAAATCCTTTGATCTTCAGCAGGTTTGGGGATCAAAGTGATTGATCCGTGTTTCACAGCTGATATTCTGCTTACACTCCTCTGAGGCCTTAAATACTGCATTTCAGCTTCTTAAAAGTTTCTTAAAATGCTCATAAATTTAAGGTTTCATCAGTCTGGGGGATTTGACCGAAAAAGCTGTCAGATTAAAATACGAGTAAAATAAAAACATTTTATTCATCTCTTTAAATCCGTCACTGGGATTAACAGGAAGCGGAACTTGCTTCTGTTTTTCTTGCTTCTGTTTTTTTGAACTTGCTTTTGTTTTTGTTTTTGTTTTTTGGCTCTCTTTGGTACCAACTCTGAGACACGAACTGTAACGGGTTCAAAGTAGTTAAATAAATTGTTTATATTATTTTGCGCATGCGCACCACTCATGTTGGCCCAGAGGCGGAGCTAACTGCGCGGTCCCGGAGCTGTAGGTGGCGGAGAGATGGCGACCTCAGCGCTGCTAAAGCGGTCCGTTTGAAACTTCCTCGGTTCCATTGGTGTGTTTCCCGGCAGAGAGAGCGGGCCAGAGCGCACTGACAGTCCTGGCCGAGGGGCGTGTAACCGCGGCCCACTGTCAGCATCATCATGGCGCACTGGAGCACGTTCGAGAAGGAGACGGAGAGGGAGACGAAGCGGCTGGTCGGCCAGCTCAGCGGGATCCGCGACGAGGACGACCCGAACTTCCAGCTGGCGCTCAAGTTCGCCTGGTCCAACTTTAAGTGAGTCGGCCGCTTTTCACGGGTGTGTGTGGGCTGCTGCTGCTGCCGTGGGCCGTGGCGCTGACGTCCTCTCCTTGCTCCGCAGGTTTCACCGGTACCTGGACGTGGACGGTCACCGGGTGGAGCGGAGCGTCCGCGGGTGGGTGTCTCTCTACTGCTCTTTGCTGCTCTGTCATCGTAAACGTGCAGAAACGTTTAGCACCGGGCCGGTCTGCACCACTTTTAACGGTGATTCCACGTAAAACACCTGAAGGCACAGTGGGGACACATTTTTGGAAGTTGTCCTGAGGTTTCTCCGTCCTCACCTGTTCTTCGCCACATTACCTGTGGTGTACCTGTCCGTGCAGCTGTCTCCTGTCAGGGACAGGCCTCCTGGTGGAAGCCTTTAAGCTGCCTCAGATGTTAATGTTTGGGCCACAAACTTAAATAAGGCTTGTTTTTACTGACCTGTTTCCTCCTCCTTCACCTACAATCTTTTTGTTCTTTCAGCTGCTCACCTGCCTCCATGTCACCCTCTCCCCTAATCCTCCTCCGTCACTCCAACTCCCTGCATGTCCTACTTCACTACATCCATGAACCTCCTCTGAGGTCTTTCACTTTTCATGCACACAGGCCTGAACCATCTCAGCCTCTCTACCTTTGTCTGCAGACTGCTGAGCCCCTGATGTCTCGCCTCCTTGTCCATGGTAACACAGGGCCTAATAATCTGCCTGTTTTCCAGAATCTACGAAAAGCTCATGGTGCACTCAGACCTGCAGAAAGCAGAAAGCTGGATGAGACTGACTGAAGAATTCCTGAACTCACCTTTACCAAACACGGATGGAAAAAAGGTACCGCACAGGAAATGATGCGTGGCTGATCCTCCGGTTTTACTGAGTCAGCTGAATGCTTGCACCCAGAGTACTGATTGCTCAAACACATTATTCATATTCCTTTGATGTACGGTTAGCTGCTGTTTCTGTTGTGAAGGGAGGCAGGAGAGGAAATGCAGCATACTCTAGTGTGAAGCTTGTTAATGGCGAGAGACGAGGGAGGTGATTCTGAAAAGTTAAAGGCACTAAATGTAAATATTAAACCAATAATCTGATCAGTCTTTGGACAGTAATACAGTGGAAAGTCTTTCTGTGTGCATGAAAACATGTAGTGGTGTTTGGCGTTTTCTGACTGATGACACACACACACACACACACCGAACATCTCAGTATTAAATGTTGCACATCACAAAGTGTCACATAATATTTGTATATTATTTTAAGCTTTTCTGGGTTTTTTCGTACTGTTGGGCTCATTAGTGAGCAGGAACTAAGCTTCACTGAAGGTGCTGCAGTTCTGAAACAGCCGTGCACGTGTCCACAGTATCACAGCGTCGCTGTCGTCAAAGCTGTGATGTTTAGGGAAACAAGTGAACAGTACTGTGCAAAAGTCCTGAAACGTTTCGCTTGGGAAATAGGTGCAGTGATTTATTGAAATGTGCAAACATGCATGGAAATACAGTCTATAAGGCAAAAACAGAGTTTGTACAATTGTACCGAGGCTTCAGTGAACAGCAGCTGGATCAGCTGAAGGTCCAGATGCATCTCTCAGGTCCTGTGTCAGAACTTTGCTGGATTTGTTCCTGTTTCTTAAGGACGTGACTTTCAGATCCTGTTCATCTGGAGATAGTTTTTGGGCCTCACACTTCTTTTGTCCTCCATGTGGCCATTTTCTTTCTGTTTTTTTAATAAAACCCTGCACACTGTGCTGAGAGATGCTGAATTTTCAGCTAACAAGTCTTTCGAGGCAAAATATATAAAAATGAGGGACGGCACAAGACTTTTGCACTGTCCTGTGGTAAAGGAAGGAGATATAGGTTACTGTCTCTCCTCTAAAGACAAAATGAGGTTTGACAAACATCACACTCACGGCGATGGCTGTAGAAGTATTTCAGTAAAACACGTTTTCCTTGTTTGGGCAGACGGATGCACACTACAGCGTCCTGTCGCTGCTGCTCTGCTTATCGGGATCGCCCTCGAACACCGACTTCACCGAGAGACCCAGACCGAAAGAGACCGGTGAGCTGCTGCTGTGATTGAAATGTCTCACGAACGACAGCGACCGAGTTACTTCATTGTTCATCAAATCTGTGACAGACATATTAAAATGTTCTCATGTCATTCATTCTGGTTTTCAATTATTTTTTATGGAGAATGGCGTTAAAAACAGAAACTATACAAACAAAATGATATTTTTTAGATCCTCATCTGTTAGTTAACCTTTTTAGGTGAAGATATGTGTTAGTGAATTATGTATTACAGATACTAGAAACATTGTAACACCAAAATCTAGATGAACTTTGACCAGTGGCAAATTCCAGTGGTGTCCTCACCGTCGGCCTGTTTGTGTTACTTCCATGTTTGTTTCAGACTAAAATCTGAGCAAAGCTCGGGTTTGGAGATGTGAAATGTTTCAAAACTATAGTTACATTGGAAGAAAGTTGATAATTTCACGGTAGGAAACATTTTCATGAAATACCAGAACGGCACATAGAAAATACGACTGCTCGGTCACTCGAAGGCTTGAATCACATGAGCTCATGTTAATCTCAGTCTCTTTAACTTGTGTCTGCAGAACCAGAGGACAAGTTTGACTGGGCTAAATATCTGATGGAGGGTGAGGACGTAGACATCGGGCTTGTACCCAGATACACCTGTGAGTGACCAAAGGCGCCTTTATCAGTGTCGGTGATGCTTTTCTGCATTGCTCTGAATCTCTGTGCGAACATCAGGTGGGACTTTTCCACAAGCTTTAGGACTGTTGTAGGAAAATATGCACTGTGGGGAGTTACATTCCAAATATGAGATCATTTTAAATGTTTCCCGCTGTGTAGCATCCCCTCTGCTTTAACGGCAGTCCGTAAACATCTGGGAACTGAGGAGAACAGCTGCTGGAGTTCGGGAGAGGAATGTTGTCCCGTTCTGTCCGATAGAGGATTCTAGCTGGTCAGCAGTCCTGAGTCTGCTTTGTCCTGTTTTTGGGTTCATGATGCTCCAGATGTTCTCAGCTGGTCAAAGGTCTGGGCTGCAGGCAGGCCGGTGCAGCGCCCGGACTCTTCTGCTATGAAGCCGTGCTGCTGGATTAGATGCAGTAAGCGGTTTAGCATCTGAAATATGAAGGCCTTCCCTGAAGAAGACAGTGTCTGGATGGGAGCACATGCTGATCTAAAAAACATATATACACAGATCAGCTATAACACTATGACCACTGACAGGTGAAGTGAGTCACACTGATTATCTCTTCATCGTGGCTCCTGTTAGTGGGTGGGAGATATCAGGGAGCAGGTGAACATTTTAGCCTCAAAGTTGATGTTAGAAGCAGGAAAAATGGGCAGCGTGAGGATTTGAGTCAAACTGTGCTGGTTAGACGACAGGGTCAGAGCCTCTCCAGAACTGCAGCTCCTGTGGGGATGTTCCCGGTCTGCAGGGGTCAGCATCTTTCAAAGGTGGTCCTAGGAAGGAACGGCGGTGAACCAGCGACAGGATCGTGGGCAGCAGAGGCTCACTGATGCACGTGGGGAGTGAAGGCTGGCCTGTGTGGTCCGATCCAACAGACGAGCTTCTGCAGCTGAAAAAGTTACTGCTGGTTCTGATAGGAAGGAGTCAGAACACACAGTCCATCACGGTTTTTTGTGTATGAGGCTGCAGCCCAGTCAGGGTGCCCATGCTGACCCCTGTGACCTGCTGAAAACACCAACAATGGGCATCAGAACTGGACCACAGAGCAATAGAAGAAGGTGGCCTGGTCTGAGGAATCAGGTTTTCTTTTACATCACGTGGATGGCTGGGTGTGTGTGTCGCTTACCTGGGGAACACCTGACACCAGGATGCACTATGGGAAGAAGGGCAGCCGGCAGAGGCAGTGTGATGCTTTGGGCGATGTTCTGCTGGGAAACCTTGGGTTCTGCCATCCATGTGGATGCTCCTTTGACAAGTACCACTACCTCAGCACTACCTTGTTGCAGACCATGTGGACCCTTTCATGGAAACCGTATTCCCTGATGGCTGTGGCCTCTTGTCAGCAGGATAATGCTCCCTGCCACAAAGCAGACATGGTTCAGGAATGATTTGAGGAGCACAACAACAAGTTTGAGGTGTTGATTTGGCCTCCAAACTCCCCAGATCTCAATCCAACTGAGCATCTGTGGGATGTGATGGACAGATCCAATCCATGGAGGCCCCACCTCACAGCTTCCAGGACTTCAAGCATCTGTTGGTAACATCTTGGTGCAGATACCACAGGCACAACTTCAGGGCTCTAGTGGAGTCCATGCCTCGATGGGTTGGGGCTGTTTTCGCAGCAAAGGGGACCAACACAACATCAGGCAGGTGGTCATCTTGTTACGCCTGATTGGTGTACTCAGCACTGATGAAGACTTTCCAGATGTGCCAGCTGCCATTTCCAGAGGCACTGATATATCCTCATGCTATCAGAGATGATAACAGCCGGATGGTCTCTCTCCTCTTTAGTCCGGAGGATGTGGCGTCCATGTTTTCCAAGAAGAATCTCAAATTTGGAACAGTTTCCATTTTACTTCAGTCCATTTTTAAATTAGCTTTGGCTCTGAGAAGACAGCACTGTTTCTGGATCATCGCAGATGGCTTCTACTTTATCCTGCATCTGTGGATGGCAATTTCTGGAAGTGTTCCTTAGCCCATGCGGCAGTTTCCAGGCCTGAAGGCCTGAAGATCCAGCTGTTCGCACCACTTCCTTTTTCAGCCTTTTGTTGCCTTGTCCCAACTTTTTAGAGACATGATGCTGCCATCAAATTCAAAATGAGCACATGGTTTTCATGAAACAGTAAAATCTCTGTTTAAAATCTGATATTTCTGTGCTCTATTATGAATCAAATATTGGTTTATGAGATTTGCAGATCATTGGATTCTGTTTGAGCACGGTACCTACAGAAAGCTGTGCCCATCGCTGTTTCCTGTTTTATAGGAATGGTCTGAGGAGGAGAGCGACGACGATGACAGTCAGCAGCCAATCAGCAGAGAGGACTCTGGGATCCAGTTGGACAGAACACCTCAGGAGGACCAGGACAACCCCAGCAAGACGGTTCCAGTCACCTGGACAGGTGCAAACCGGTCACACAGCAAAATAACACGAGGCTGTTACAGGATAATGAGAGGGGACCAAAATAAAAAAACTGGAATATTTCAGCTCGTCGGTCTTAATCAGCTCTAGATGTTCTCTTGTTCTAAAGCACGCTGATAAAAACTCGTGAAATATTTTCATTGGTCTAAAAATCCTGAATGTTTAATCCACTTTGCAGTAATGCCTCCATCATTCTGGGTTGATGTAGTAAGGTTTCGTGCTCACAGACTGGAGATTGTGCTGCTGTAACAAGGGAGGCAGAGGAAGTGATTTTAGTTTCCACAGCTCTCCTGATGATAAGGATGGAGGGATGGAGATGATGTCTAGCACGTCTCTCCTCAGGCATTCGGTGCTTTCGATCCCCAAAGAATCACAGATGCTGCTTGTTATACTGTGAAAACACTAAGAAAAGTGAAAGAGGAAATATCAGGCTCTCCTGCTCTGAAAGTGGACCTAAGGTCACGACCCTGCAGCGTTAACAACTGGAGCTGGTGTCTTAGTTTATAAAAACTAGGACATATTTTTTGGATGTTATTTGAAAGTCATTTTCATGTGATCGTTCCCAGTGGGGGAGCCTGACGCGCGGGCCTGGCTGGAACAGAACGTGGTGACCCCATACTGGGTGCCTCATGCGCCCCGTTTTCCTCACAGCCTGCATTTACACTCCAACTTGCTCAATGTTTGGTAAGCACATCTTCTCTTTTTGTTAAAAATTCATTTACAGTGTATAAAATTCATTTCATATAATGACTTTCAGAGGAATAAAAAAAAAACATTCTAACTGTAGGCAAGAATATTAAAGAACCAATTTGCAAAGGAGCCAGCTGAGGGGGTTCAGGCATCTGCCCAGGACACCTGCTGGGTGAGGTGTTCTGGGCACGTCCCACCGGGGGACGCCCTGGGTCAGACCCTGGGAACAGCTCGGTGTTCCCCTGGAAGAGCTGAAGGAGGTGGCTGGGAGACGGAGGTCTGGGTGTTGATGGATGGAAGCTGCAGTTAGAGGAGGAAATATAGTTTGAAATGTTTTGAGAATAAAGTTAAATTTATTGTAAGAAAAGCTTGAGAACAGAGTCCTAATTTAAAGTGATGTGTTTGACCTTTGCTTTGGTGTATTTGTTTGTTGAAGCGGTTTAAAGTCTGGAGGTGCTGATGGGCTGTTTCTGTCCTTCAGGGATCAGCACTTGTATAACACGGATCCGCTGTATCTGCCAGAAGAAAAGGCCTTTGTCACAGAGACTCAAGTAATCCGAGAAACGTTGTGGTAAGAGAGCGTGCTGCTCATCTCCTGCTTCCTGATCCTGGAGGACACCAAACATTTGGATCATTTTTAGAGAAGACCGGCGTCTCATTGACCTGTGATGTTGAGCTGTATGAGTTTCTTCTTGCAGGCTTCTCTCTGGGGTTAAGAAACACTTCATATTCCAGCACCATGATGGAAAAGTGTCAGTAAGAAATAACGTGGTGGTAACTCATCTGACCAGTGTAAGTTCAGATCTCAACAATGTTAGTAACCGTGTGCTGTTGGCTGTAGTGAAACACTCTTGTCTTCTTCTGTTCTACAGAACTGCCTGCACTCTGTGCTCGAGCATATTGCCGTCTACGGTCAGTCTGTTTTCAGGCTGCAGAGGTTCATCGACGAGGTGACGGGTTATAGCTCGGAGCCGTGCCCGCCTGGCTCCGGGGCCTCCTACAGCTCCAAGAAGGGCTCCGAACCTCCCTTCAGGACCTACCAGGCCTTTGTGTGGGCGCTCAACAAGTACTTCACAGGCTTCAAAGAGGAGCTGACCACCATTGAGAGAGAGCTCATACGCAATGGCAAGTCCAACTTTGTTTTAGGGAGGTGGAATCACTGGGACTTCCTGATAAATACTGTTCTCGGCATTCAATTCGGTTCAATTTTATTTATACAGAGCCAAATCAGTATAGAGAAAACCCAACAATCAGACGACACCCTATGAGAAAGCACATGGCGACAGTGGGATAGATCCTCCAGTCTCTGATTGCTGATATGTGTCATCGTATTAATGAGTTGCGTCTTCTTGCAGATGAGACGGTGACCCTGTCTGCAGTTTTGGAGCGACTCAGCCCTCACCTGGCTAAGCTCAAAGTGCTGCACAGAGTCTTCTGCACGGGCGTCGCTGAAGTCCCGCCTGCCACCCCGAACGTGGTGCGGGCATCTCACCTGCTCAACACCCTCTACAAGGCGATCATCGAGTTTGACAGTGTCGGCGAAGCATCGGAGCACGCGGTGAGCGCTCGCTTCAGGAACATTAACGCGGCGTGGATTTTATGGAAGGAAGCAAATGTGTATGCGCTCTCTCTCTCTCTCTCTCACCAGGTGGCTCTGTTATTTTCTCTGTGGACGGAGACAGTCCGACCGTATTTAGAGATCGTGGACGAATGGATCGTTCACGGACATCTGTTTGATCCTGCCAAAGAGTTCATTATCCAAAGGTGCGCTGCAGAGATTGTTCAACAGAAATCCTGTTTGTAATGTAACTTTAGCAGCATTTTATTGGCTGAGCTTCTTTCTTCTGTTGCCCAGAAACAAAGATGTGCCAGTGAATCACAGGGACTTCTGGTACGCCACCTACACGCTGTACAGTGTGTCGGAGACGGTGGAGAACGAGGAGAAGCTGAACGATGCGGCCAGCGGGAGCTCCGGCGGGGATCAGGGCTCCAGCAGCAGGCAGCTCACCATGGTGTCCTTCCTCAAACCTGTCCTCAAGCAGATCATCATGGCCGGGAAGTCCATGCAGCTGCTCAAAAATCTGGACTGCAAGGAGGCCGAGAAATCAGAGAGAGCCTCCAGAGGTTGGTGTTTGCCTGCACGAGTGCTGCTTCTCTCCATCTCTGCCTGTTTGCATTATTTCAATTAATGACGGCACGGCACTGGTCAGGTTTAAGATTCTGCTGGGTAAATATTTGACCTTACTGACCTGCAGTGGATGTTTCTGTACAGATGCAGAGAGGAAGAGTTTGTACACGCGGTTTCTGGAGTCGGTGCAGTCGCGCCTCTGCAGCCAAGAGGAGTCTCCGACAGACGCGGTGACGGAGCAGCAGGCCACCAGGAGGAGTCTGATAAAGATGCAGTCCATCATTGCACAGCACCTGGAGATCGATGACGTCCATGATCCGCTGCTGGCCATCAACTTTGCCAGGTAACCCCAACGTTCCTCTACAAACAAAGTCTTTTGCCACTTGGCAGCTATGTTGGCTGACGCTCAGGGCAGTTCTCTTCTAGCTGTGAAATAAGACCGTATGCAAAACTACACGTACAGAATCACCCAATTAAAAACAACTGCAGACCACAAATAACAAAAACAAAGTTTTGGGGGGAAATCCAGCTCTGTCCTGCCCTCCTCTTCCTCAGGCTGTACTTGGAGCAGAGTGACTTTCAGGAGTGCTTCTCTGGAGGGGATTTCAGTGTGGACCGCTCATCTCAGTCTGTCACCTGCCAGACGTTCGAGCTCACGCTGCGTTCCTGCCTCTACCCGCACATCGAGAGGAGGTACATCGAATGCTGTGGAAACCTGATGAAAACTCTGAAAAAGGACTACAAGTAAGCGTCGCTCTCCGGTGTCCTGTTTCATATTTTTGTTACGAGGGAATGGAAAGCATTTGAGCTCCGTGACTTCTCTGCAGGCTGCTGGAATACCTCCAGGCTATGAGGAACTACTTCCTGCTGGAAGCTGGAGACACCATGTACGACTTTTACACGGCCATCTTTGAGAAGGTGCAGGAGAAGGAGAGCTGGCAGCAGCCGTCTTTTCTGAACGTGCAGCTGCAGGAGGCGGTCGGACAGCGCTACCCGGAGGATAGCAGCAGGTACTGCACACTTTTGTTGAGCTGTATTATTAAAACAATGACGGTTACTTATTCCAGTCAGTATTTCCTCCATCACTTCTTGTTATACAGGTTGTCTGTGTTTTTGGAGCCCATCGACCCTTCCAGGAAAAAACACCCTGTGAATAATCTGGAAGTCCTCACCCTGAGTTACAAGGTGACCTGTGATTGTGTGGCTTTGATTATTTTTGGTGCTTTTTTGAAATGATCACGCTGACGTTTGCAGGTTGTTGTTTGCACAGGTTCCCTGGCCCGTCGACATCGTGATCAGCTCCGAGTGTCAGAAGATCTACAACCAAGTGTTCCTCCTCCTGCTGCAGATCAAATGGGCCAAGTACAGTTTGGACACACTTCGATTCAGCGGTACGAGCTTCAGTTAAAGCTAAAAATAGTTTTGCAATACAGTTTGTTCAAAAAAGAGATTTGAAGACATTACCTGGAGCTCCGGGAAGTAATTTGACAAGTCTAATAAATATTTGTTTTCTCATAGATTTTACAGACGTCACTAAGAAGCTGGAGGGCGCTGTGGCCGAGGAAGTGAAGGTCAAAGAGCCCGTAAACCAGCAGATCCACAGAATGTGTCTGCTGAGGGTTAAACTGATGCACTTCGTCAACAGTCTTCACAACTACATCATGACGAGGGTGAGAGGACATAAACTTCTGCACAGCAAAGCTCGCAACAAACACTCACTCATGTGAACTCTGATCGTTTGGCTGTGATCTTAAAGCTGTCATAGTTACACCTGCTCTCTTGTTTCATGCGCTGAGACTTACAGATGTTTAAAAGTCTGCAGATTATAAATCCACCGATTCTGATATTCTTTAAATGATCCAGAACATAAATGAGCATCTTTAAAAAGGTTCCCGTGGCATAAAAAAATGAATTCAAGTCTAACCTCTCTGATTCGAGGCTCAGTGGGAAAGACGAGGTGACAACCGTCAGACTGATGCAAGCTCTGAACTTTAATCTGCTTCGTGTGTCTGCAGATTCTGCACAGCACGGGACTCGAGTTTCAGCACCAAGTACAGGAAGCGAAGGACTTGGACCAGCTCATCAAGATCCATTACAGATACCTGGCCACGATCCACGACCGCTGCCTGCTGAGGGAGAAGGTGAGCAGCAGGCAACGTTTCATCTAAGACGGCGCCGTCAAACCCAGTTTTAGTTTTTAGAAAGCTAGTAACCTATGAGGAAGCCCCTGCCCGTTGTTCTAGTATGCACAAGATTAAATACACTCAACCATCCGTCTGTAAACGTGACGATGAGCCTGAGATGTCCCGTTTCATCGACGTCTGTTTTCCTGCATTCAGCATAAAGACCTGCTGCTGGATCGCGGCGTCAGCACAGCTCCCTGGGCTCCACCGAGCACATCTTTGTCCGTAAACTGACACTAATTCAGAGATCCGATGGCGAGATCCATTCTCAAGGACAGCGATTTGTCCCGTTTACGGAATCCTTCTGCATCGCTTTGCAGTTTGTGTGCTCTGAAACGTCCTGTGGGCTGACTTTAGTGGACCGTATGTTTGAAATCCCCAACCTCAGCTCTGATGGAGTGACTTCAGTGGTGTATCCACCGGGGCAGATTGATATGCTTCACGTCCTCCTGTGGTTCCTGCTCAGACTCACGTGTTTCTGACTGTTGTGTTTTCTCAGGTCAGTTTTGTGAAGGAGGCGATAATGAAGGTTCTCAATCTCGTCCTCATCTTCTCGGACCGATGGCAAGCTGGATTTGGAGCCTGGAAGTAAGAGCTCGCAATGACCTCAGCTCTATTTAGTGGTTGCAATGTGACACTAAGGGTACACACACGTACTGTGTTTGTGCTGCAGTTACAGAGATGATGCACGCGGTCTGCTGCAGCCACCGTCCGTTCCAGCTAAATGTTGTTTTTCCTCCCATTTCAGGATTGAGTCCATCGATAAAATGGAGTCGGATTTCAAGAACTGTCACATGTTCCTCGTGACAATCCTCAATAAGGCGGTGTGTCGGGGCTCCTTCCCTCACTGTGAGTGACTCTTCTGGCTCACTTCATACATGCGGTGATTCTGTGGAGGTACAAAGGTGCAAAACGCATATCAGACTGCATTTCACTTTGATATCAGTCGGCGCCTTTTGCCTGAGCGTGTTTAACGCAGTCATGCTAAATGCTGCCTCCGTGCTGTGAATACTGTGAGCATTTCCAGTCATAACTTCATAAGTGCCTGAGATATCGACATGACCTTTTCTCATTCTCTCACCTGTTCTGAGCTGCCACCTATCCCACGCGCTGATACGAGCCCTGAAGGTTTACCCAGAATGCACTTTGCACCGACACTGGTTTCAGCAGGTCTGCGTCACAGACGTCAGAGTGATGGATCAGCGCGCCGATGCTGCAGCTGCTCACAGAAACCTGCACGTAGTGTTTCGACTGTGACTCGTGGATATCCTGCGTTTATGAGGTTATGACGGCTCACGTGTATATGTTAGAATTTTTGTAAGCACCAATAAAAGCCGACCTTTTGTTGCTCAGGATATGCTGAGTTCGCCTCCATCTCACTCCCATCTTAGAGACTCGGGAGTAGGCCTGCACTCTGGGAGCGTCTGGGGATCAGTTGATCCTACAAGGTCATTTCAGGATTTAACAAGGAGAGAAACAAACAAATCATAAATTTGATCTCTATCCTGTCAGTGAAATGTCTGTCTTGCACCTCAGGGCCACCGTAGATTTCTGGTTAACAGGCGTTCTTTTTACCCTGTGAACAGAGGAGGAATGATGAAGTGATGAACTGTCTTTCTTGTGCTCGTGCAGTGGAGTCTCTGGCCCTGTCTCTGATGGCAGGATTCGAGCAGTGCTGAGGAGCCGGCCGGGGACTGAAGCCGTCTGCTGGAGATGGACTCGGGCTGGCCTGCAGCTTCTCAACAAACATCAGCTTCTGTATTTGAAAAATGTGAATTTTTGTATTTTTTATGAATTTGATGTCAGTAATGTGCGTGTATAAAGCAGAATAACTATTACATGATAATGTAGAACCATGCTGTCATTTAATTTAAATTTAGAATTGCTTATTAATATTTAATATTAGCATGGAGGGTGCAGTGAGCTGTTTTGAGGTTTAAACTAACAGGTGTGAACGTGAACTGAGGAGGTCCTAGAAGGTCGTGGGTCGTAAGCTGCTGCTGTTGGAGGTGCTGCCCTTCTCTGTGGAGTCAGACTGGGTTTAAATAAATGTCTCCCTCTGGGTGTATCTGCCAGGATGTACCAGACTTTATGAAACACAGTTCGCCTGTTTTGCTATTTACTGCGCCGCCATGGTAATGTGACCTGATTTGGAACATTAAAAAGATGCCTCGTTATTTATGGTGTATGATGGGTTTATTTGTGTCAGATTAAAACAAGTGCTGCATCTTTTTTGTATTTCCTTTCATGAATTTTAAGTCTTCTGCTTTATTTTTAGTGTGGAGCGGGGGTGGGGGGCACAACATATTTGCCAAATCAAATATGCAGACCAAAAATTACACAGCTCGGCCAAGGCCTGGATGGAGACAGACTGTCGACCTCAACACCACCAACACCACGTTTGCAGGTGATCTGACGGTTGTCAGCATGGCTGCGCACAGGGACGAGGTTCACAGTGACCTGCCCTCGAATGTCACAAAGTCATGACTGCAGGGAAACCACATGTGTACAATAAGTTTATTTATAGAGCGTATTTCACAGATATAAGGGCACAAATATAAGTGCTGTGCAACAACGGAAACAAAATAATACAAATCCAGGTTGAAAACAGTGATAAAGGAATCTCAGCAGAAGGTTAAAAGTTTCCAGCTGCTTTTTAAAGCCGCACCAACACTGAGAAAAGCCCTCCAGCATCTCTTCTTTCTTTGCAGTTCTACTTATTGAGCATTTCATTGGATTATGTTAAGGTTTTTACAAAGCATTTTACTTAGATTTTGACTTTGGAGCTCCTATTTTATCTGATTCAGCTCAGATCCCAGGCTAAATGAGCATCTTCTAAATTAGTGAGACGTCATTTCCTCTCCAGCTTTCGGGTTATCTGCTTTAAGCTGTGAGTTATACCAGGGCATCAGGCACTTTAAAAAAACTTATTTAAGCAATACGTTGTTATGTAACCTATTCATTAAGTTTGGTAGCTGCTGTCTGCTTTCGTGGCGCTTGTGTTACAGTAGTGACGCATGGATGTTGTATTACCTTAAAAATCGTCTGCTGAGCTGCTGTGCTTTTAGCTAGCATATGAAAACATGAAATTAACCACAATCAATCTGGACTATAGGCCAATTACATGGGTTAAAAATTGAATAAAATTTAAAACCCTTCCTGGCATACCTAGCTTCTCACCTCATGTTTGCTAACGTTAAACATTAATAGTAATTAGTTGATTCTAAGAAATAAGTTGTATCAATATTGATTAAATCAGGCATTTGGCTTCTTTTTTTACCTGTTATCATCCTGGTTTTTTTTGTTATCCTAGTTTTCACTGATGATGAGGTGGTGTGGTGACTGAATGGTTGGTGTATTATCAAATAAAGTTTTTTGTTCACGTGGGCGCACATTGTGTGTGTGTGTGTGTGTGTGTGTGTGTGTGTGTGTGTGTGTGTGTGTGTATATATATGTGTTTGTGGGGTGGGGTCGGGGCTGGGGCTGGGGATTTATACTACGGTATACCCACGTGTTTCAGTGTCTTACTCCACGTGAATCCTTGATGCCTTGAAGCCATATTAATATAATTGTAGTATACCATC